>JAQQTN010000067.1:0-32376 GCA_029379255.1 Theileria luwenshuni
TGTTCCTCGTCTTCTTCAAGTTCCAGTTCCTCTTCCAGAAGTCTCGATTCGTAGCCTAGTCCTCCCACATGTTCTTGCTTCTGTGAGAATATGTGGGTGTGTGAGAAGTAGTTCGGGTGCACTCTGAGTCGGTAAATGTTCTCAGGGTCCCCCTCTGCTTGTGTTGCGATTAATTTTGAGTCCACAAATGCCAGTCTGTATATCATTTGTTGCAATTTCAAGTTCCATTTATTTGCCTCTTCTTCGGTTCTGGGCAACAGTACGTTCTCCAGGTACCACTCCACCAGCTCGTTGTTTGCTATCAGGCTTCCTCCCAGCTCATACTCTCCCACCCTGTCCAGGAGCACACTTGCTATTGCGTTGTACTCCTCCACACTAATCGTCATTTCCTCCTCCTCTTCTCCTCCTCCTTGGTGTTCTCCCTCTCCCATCACATCTCCTAATCCTCCACCTCTTTCTCTTTGTTTTAGTCTATCCTTTTCTTTTTGTTGACTCTGACTTTCACTTCCACTTTCTTGTGACAGTACTCCTGCTGACGATGATTCACCTTCTTTGCTTCCTCTTCTTCTTCTTCCTTCTCCATCCACATCCATTCTCCTATCTTTTTGAGATCTTTCCGTCTCCAGTTGCGTTTTCGATGGATCTTTTCCGAATGTCAACTGTATGTGTGATTTGTTTGTCAGTTTTAGCAGTGAGGCCTTGAATATTTCGTAGGCTATTTGCACGTGCTGTGAGGTCACGAAATCCGAGAACTTCAGTTTTGCCACCGCTTCACTCAGCCTAACCAGTGACTCCAGCTGCCTCACTGTCATTCTCAGTGACCTCCTTCCTCCTTGCACTTCGCTGTTCCTCAGCTCTATGTAGTACTCGCTCAGCTTCCTCTTTGCGCTGTCCTGCATCAGCGGCTTCAGCCTCTTGCACAGCTCTATGTACAGCCTCAGTTCATCCAGACTCATTTCCTCCTCCTTTTGCGTTTGCGTTTGAGTTTCCGTTTCTTGAGTTCCGTTTCCATTTCTATATTCGGTTTCTTGCGTCAATACTCCTGCTGACGATGATTCACCTTCTTTGTTTCTTTTTCTACTTTCTACTCCATTCTCCCTTTCACCACTTGTTCTTGCCCTTTGTTGTTCCGATGCTCTGCTCTGACTGCTGTACCTCATGTTTGGGTTCACGTATTTCGAGCTTGTGTATTCCTCCCACTTCGACAACTTGTAGTAGTTTACTTCCTCTCTATCTCCTTCATCAAAACTCACATCCAGTTCTCCCAATTCCTGGGTATCCCCCGATCCCCCGAAATTACCCATTGACATCACCACATCACTTCCATTTTCTTGGGTATTAACATTGCTACCATTATTGTTATTGGTATTATTTTTCAAATTTTCGTTAAAACTTTTCGGGTTCTTCACGATTGCCGACGATTCGTTGCTGTACTGGTTGTACCTGTCACACACGTATTCCGACACGTACTTGTTCACCTGGTTGTTGTTCTCGTCCAGTATAGTGTACAGCAGGTCAAACCTCGACAGTAAGGGTGAGGGTATGTTTACATTCTCCTTGAAGCTTTTACTCGTGTCGTATCTTCCGTACTTCGGGTTACAAGCAGCCAACACTGACGCTCTTGCGTTCAGTGTTGCTTGTATTCCTGCTTTACTGATGCTGATTGTCTGTTGTTCCATTGCTTCGTGTATGCTCACTCTGTCTCTTTCGTTCATCTTATCGAACTCGTCTATGCAGCATATTCCCTCGTCTGCGTACATCAGCGCTCCTGCTTCAAGCACGTAGTCGTTGTTGTCTCTGTCTTTAAACACTGCTGCCGTCAACCCTGCAGCTGTTGACCCCTTTCCACTTGTGTATACAGCTCTTGGTGCGAAACTTTCAACAAATTTCAAAAATTGGCTTTTTGCTGTCGATGGGTCTCCCACTATGCACATGTTTATGTCTCCCCTTAGCTTCGCCTCTCTCGAGCTCTTGTGCACTCCTCCTACCAATAACAGTAACAATCCTTTTTTTATTTCGTAATTTCCCCATACGTTTGGTGCTATGATTTTACTTAGTCTTTCAACCGTGTCTCTCGCCGTGCTCACTTCTCTGATCCACTCGAATCCCGTTATGTTAAGCAGGTCCTCTGCTCTAAGGAACTTATCCTCTATTTCTCCCACTTGCAGGTTATTTCTAAACTGGTTGACTACCACCACCTGTGACGCCAGAAAGCTCAGTTTATGGTTCAACTGTTTCGCTCCCACTCCCTTGATTCCTGTTATTCCCTGCGATAGCAGGAACGACTCAAATCTCTTTGCTCCCTGTCTCATCACTTTTTTTGCCACTTCTCCCATCTGCGTCGAGCTCAGCATCGACGGTATGTCCGGCACTACTATTAGGCACCCTGACACTTGCACTCTATCTCCTGCGTTTAACGTATCCACCAGCTTATTTCTCAGTATTATCTCCAGTGAGTTTGGCATCGATCCTGACTCCGCTTCCTGTGCCACTTCCTGTATTCTTATCTTCTGCCAATCGCAGAAGTACGATCTGTCCATCAGCAGTTCCCAGTCCGTTGTGTTTAGGCAGTTACTGCTTGGGCACTTTGTCGGTGTCGTGTATTTAAACTGTTGCACTATATCTCCCACTACTGTTCCACAAGTTTTACACTTAAAGGTTGCCCTCACTAACTCCGGCCTCACGTCCGACACTCTCGTCACTTGTCCCCTCATACAAATCAACTCTCCCAACATGTTACACTTAATTTCGTTAAGCCTATTTATTTATTTTTTTACTTTTACACTTACGGGTAAACTATGCTTGGCGTATGTAGGAACTGGAGGTAGAACCTTCTGGGAACCCTGTTGAACTGACTCGCTATATCCTTGACCACATTTTGCAAAACTTCCTCCAGTGGGTCTTGCATCCTATAAATTATATATGTTGTTTTTGCTACACACCTTAGAAAATTTTTAACTAGGTATCTATACAGCAGTGCGTTCAGATTTGCCGGTCCCTCCAGGTTATGTCTCCAGAGCAGAATGTGATCCAGGTGAACTGGCAGAACCTCGCTTGACGTAGAATCCTTCAGGAACAGCCTTATTAGGCGTTTCGTGTAATAAGGCTGTCTCGCTGATTCCCCTGAGGAGGTAAACATGTCGTTGTCGTTTTCGTATTCGTCGTCGTCCATATCCACTTCCTCAAGTTCGTTTGTTCCTGTGTGTACGTAATTCCTCAGGAAATATTCGAACAATCTTGCCATATTGTTATCTTGGACGTTGGCCGCGTCCTCTGCATCTTTAAACTGTATGTCATTTAACGAAACGTTTGGGTTAATTTGACTTTGGCTTTGTAAAGTGTTAGTTCTCGGACCCAGTCCGTCTTGTGTATCTTCTCTATCCATTTTTATAGTATGTCACAAATATGTTGAAATTATTTTGTCTAGGTAAAGAAGGCTTGATATCTAAAAATTATCAATTGTATAAACCGCACACATATTATTTAAAAACAAAAAAAGTTAAATGACATGGTATGTCAAAGATGTAATTAAGTTTATTCGGATGTGTATAAGAATCAACAACATGATATTGGACAATCTACCTCATAAAAAAAAAACAACACATTGAAGAATAATAAGTCAAAATGTTAAAGTAAAAAATTTTAAAAGCTATTATTTATTGAAATAAAGCGGTATATCTAGTTTAACACTATATGAGTCAAGTTGATACACCACTGGTTACCACATCCCATAGGAAAGGCGGTGTATTTGCTGGCATCCACTTTCTCATAGGATTCCTGGTCTAAACAAAATATTTATATAAATAAATTAAAAAATATACCGGCAAAAAGGAAAACCAACATACGACTGACAAAGGTACTCGATTCCTCAGTCTCGCCAGGCTTAGCCATGTATATCACAGGGTAACCGTCCTCAAATTTACCAATCCATCTGACACAGGAAATGTCATTCCCCAAAACAGGGTCGTCCTTCTTCCTACAACCCCGAGCAATGCTCTCTGAAAATTTAGAATATTAATTGATAAAACAAACTTAAAACATCTTTCCGAGTTTTTGGACTCTTCCAAAGATGCTTAACCCTCTCGTGAACGTAAGTGTCCCAAGTCTTGGCAAGATATCCAACCTCCTCAGCATTGCGAGGCTCGTCCATCTGCTCAGAGTCAGCATTTGGCAAATCGTCTAAATTAGGAACCTAAATTATAGTTAAAATTAATTCAAATTACAGTTGATTCTCCATCGTCAGTCTCAGACGATTCCTTCTCCTCAACCTGCTTGTCCTTGTCTACAGTGTCACCAAAACCAAAAAAAGCAGCAAAAGGGGTACCAGAGCAAACTCTACACTTAAACATCCTAAATTGATAATATCGTTGCGATGTGTAAAAAATTATAGAAATTAATTGACGTTAAAAATATTCCCTAGGGGAAAGGCAGTAAAACTAAACCTGATTAGGTTATAGTATAAAAGATGAAAATTAGTTAAAGATTATTCAATAATTAAGCAAATGTGCAGTTAATTATATGTAAATATCAAGGTTTTGTTGATATGGATGACCCCATTCAAATTTCAAGGACCTGGAAGTAATAAGACAGGGAATGGACCTTAACAGGAATAAAAAATCAAAAATTATACCGACTCAGGTTTCTCAAGAACTCAACTTTTTCGAATATAAAAACGTTCCCACGCCGGGACTCGAACCCGGGTCGTTCGGGTGAGAGCCGAATATCCTAACCATCTAGACTACATGGGAGATGTCGTGGTCTTAAAATTTATTACTATAATGTTATGTTTCCCTTACACATTATTTTAATATTCATTAATTATCTTTTATATATGTAAATTTAGTATATTATGTACATTATTTTTGATTTTATTTTATGTCTCATCGTAACTGTCTCACATAGTGTTAGTATTTATGCTGGACTCACCTTTAATTCGACCCACCTACCTTCTGATTTCCCTAGTCACGGAACATTCTCCAACAAGTTGTACTTCTTCTACTCAAACACGGTAGTGGACAATGGAGAAAATAGATTTGACGACACATATAGACATTTAGATAGTATCGCATCTGGGTTATCGGTTTACACATACCCAGTTTATGATTTGGATAAGATTCCTAGCCACGTCGAGAACAAACACCTTCTAAGCACCTTGGAATCATGGTGTTATGTTCTGACGTTGTTTATATTTTATCCTAGGTTTAAAACTGAGTCCACCTTCAAGGACACACCTCTGTTTCCTCATCTCGTGCAAAGATGCCTGAACTTAAACTTTAATTTTACAAATTACAAGGTTGATTTGGACTTTAAGGAGTTACTTATGAAGACTGAAACTAAACTCGATGACGCATATTTGTTTGAAAAATTTTCTAGAATGCCTCCTCGACCTTGCTTCCTGGATAATAAAACCCTTGACATGTGTAGGAATCCGTTAACGCTCAGGGATCAGGAACTTGTAAACGACTTTGCTCTAAACCCGCAATGTTATTTAAACGACTTTTTTCAAAAAGAATGTATACCTTACTCTTATATGAAGAAGAAGACATTAAACTCATTTAAGTCACTCCTAGACCCAGACACTAACCTTTACATGTACAAAGATAAATGGTCGTATCTGTACATGCCAAAGAGAGTTGAACTGGAACTGTCGATGGAGAACCTGTCCTATCTGTTGTTCCTTAAGGTTGTGGAAAACTGTAAAAGTAGAAACTGCAAGGAAATACAAGATCTTCTCTCAGCAGTGGCACTAAAAAATCTTAGTGTAAAATTTGTTGTAGGTCACCTAGACCCAAATGCCAAAGAACCAGATAAAAAATTATCGCTTTCATTTGGACTCACGTTCAAACTAGAACACTTTAAACTCAATCAAGTCAGTAGACACTTTGATTTTATAATAGAAAAAATGGACTTTAACAGTCTGTATCAGACCCTTCTGGGAAGTGACCCTAACTTCCCAACTTTAGAACCGGAGGAGAAAGAAAAAGAACCTTCATGGAAGGACTTACCATTAAAGCTGATGGAATCGTTCCTCGGGTTAAATGTTCAAAAGGTTGAAAAGAAACAAGTTAAAACTCCAGATTTATTTGAAAACAAATTTGAATTTCTGAAGTTAACGGGATACGGATACCACAGGGACGTGATGCTCTCAATCACAGTGGACCAGAAGGTTTTTAAGAGGTTTAAGCCAGTAAACTCGAGATACTATGTTAAGGTGGTCCACATGCTGGATGCGAGTGTTTTCATAGATACGGATGAGATGGCAAAGTTATTTAACACCCTAGAAGACCAAAGAGAAGTGTTTGATTTGCCCGTGGACCAGGTGGAGGGAGATGAGGAAAACGCAACTGTGAGCCTGAAGACCCTCTGGACTCCCTATGTTGACATTGAACAGCCAGAGATGAACTCCTCGCCTGTAGTTTACCACGGATACGTAGTCTTAGATGAATCCGTCAAAAATTTCAAAAGTGTAAATATCACATTCACAGTCAAGTTGCACACCAGGTACATGAATATGCACAAAGTAATCACTCCAGAACTGAAAAGTGTGGATAAACTAGGCCTACTCAGGAGTCAGGTGAGTCGGGAGTATTCAATGGTCCTGGTATCCCAGCCCACTCTTTACATGTTAAACAAGGTTTCAACCTTTAAATCAGTGCCCCTGAGGTACTCCTATCTCAGATATCTGAGATTCCTGGGAACCATTTCATTTAACAGCTTTTCGTCTGGCTACTTTACTAAATTCCACCAAAAACAGGACTTAGAGCAGAGAAACTGGACTCCTGTGTACATGAATCAGTGCAACAACTTTGGTCTGTCAGTTAAGTTGTGCCAGGGGTATCGCACTGGGATTGCCATGTCAACCAAGGTCGTCAACACATACTTCTGCAATCCCATTATAAAGGAGATGGGCGGCGACGTCGTAGAATCCAACTGTTATATCGCCTATTCAGTCCCAGTTGGGAACCAGAATGACTACGCTTTCGTTAGAAACGTGACTTTTGCCACTATCTTCTTCTCATGTGCAGTCTCCCTGGTCATGACTCTCCTGTACTTTGAGAACATGACTGCAAAGACAGTTTCTAAAAAGAAGCGGAAATGAATTTAAAATGTTAAAATATATTTATACTTATTACTTAAATATATATTTAAATAATATATTATTTAAATACATATGTGAGTAGTAAATATAAATAAAGAGTATATTATTCATATCCGTATCCGAGGACATCATTGGGCCGCTTGTAGAGCATGGTATGATGGAGCGCGGAGCAGATAATAAGGGTGTAGAGGACCGACAGGCCCGATCCGAGGGCCAGGGACCTTCTGAACCAAATATATCTGGGACAATTAGGGTTTAATCTTTTATTCATTAAAAAGAATATGAATCCTATAAAGGTTTAAAATGTTTATTAAAATACCTAAGGGTGGGAAAAGGAATGTAAAGAAAAATACTACGAGAGGCAAAGTTTTACTGTTCTCAAATAATCGTCTCTTCCTGGTTTCCTAAACATTAAAATTAGTAAAAATAAACCAAACCTCGTCTTCCTCTTCCTCCTCAACCATAAAATGGGAGTGATTGGAGTTGGCATTGTCTTCAGGCTTTTGTTCCTTCCTCGAGTATCTGTTGTGAAGCGGACCGGAATCCATATTATAAGTTTAAATCAAAACTGTTAAAATAATATTTAAAGAGACAATAAAGTAAAAAAAATATAATACAGAAATATAAACAATTAAAAATGAAAAGATAGTTACGTTCTTTCTTCTCCATTGTTAACTGTGGTGGTGG
This sequence comes from Theileria luwenshuni, assembly GCA_029379255.1. NCBI lineage: Eukaryota > Apicomplexa > Aconoidasida > Piroplasmida > Theileriidae > Theileria > Theileria luwenshuni. Next base: position 7,787 of record JAQQTN010000067.1, read on the forward strand.
TTAATGTTGTTTCTAGTATAAAGTTAAAACTAAATATTTTTTAAATTTTACAATAAATCATGTCATCCTTGATGACTTTTAGTACTTAATTTAGTCCTTTTTAATTTTTGTGTAACATAGTTTTACCTAAACAAAAAGATGATTTAATATTTAATTCCACTAGCTAGAGACTCATCGTTGTGTGTATGTTGCATTATCTCTAGTGATTTGACCTAAAAACATACTGAAGATAATAATGTGTACAATAATTTAACGAAAACAATGGACTCCTCTCCATCTGATAGTAGTCACGGCAAAAGCCCGTCTCACCCTAAAAGGTACAAGGAACATGTTAGAACGATAGGGGCAGAGTTCAGAGATATGAATGAGCCGGTTAGAAGGCTGATCATACACAAGGTGATACTGAACAACTTTAAGAGTTACGGAGGAACGACAACAATAGGGCCTTTTCACAAAAGATTTACCTCAATCGTCGGACCGAATGGGTCGGGAAAGAGTAACGTCATAGACGCGATGCTGTTTGTGTTCGGTTTCAGAGCAAAACAGATTAGATTTGACAAATTATCGGAACTTATACACAATTCAAAATTTTATATGAATAAAAATAACGGAAAACCACTACAGTCTATGAAGGTGTCAATACACTTCGTGGAGATACTAGACCATGACCCGGACTCGGACGACTATGAAATCATAGAAGGATCAGAATTAGTGATTTCAAGAGAGGTCTCAATAGATAACACGTCTAAATACAGAATGAACGGAACAGTGTGTACCCAAAAACAGATTTCAAACGCACTCAAAAGCTACGGAATGGACCTATACAATAACAGATTTCTGATACTGCAGGGAGAAGTGGAACAGATATCACAAATGAAGCCTAAAGCAACTAAACCGGACGAAGAAGGACTGCTGGAATACCTGGAGGATATAATAGGAACGAACCAGTACCTGGAAAAAATACAACAAGCATTCGAAAAGTACGAAGAACTGCAAGAACAGTACCAGCAGTTCTTCAATAGAACGATGGTCACGCAAAACGAAATACAAGACATGCTGCCGGCAAAACAAGAAGCGGAATCATACCTGGCAAAGGAGAACCTGTACCATAAGTATAACTATCTACTAAATAAAAAGGAATATAACGACTTACAAAAGGAAGCAGATAAAGTAAGTGAAAAGCTGCAAACGTTAAACGAGGAACTGAAAAAGCACAAGGAAGAAATATCAACAGTGATAGAAACCAAAAATGAAATGACAAAAAATATTAAAAAATTAGAAGGGGAAATGCAAAAGTTGTCAACAAAACAAAGAGAATACGGAGAAGAATTTAAAAAATTCTGTAATAAAGATGAAGACCTGAGAATGCAATTGTTACACGAGGTTAAAAAGGTGGAAGAAAAGACGAGATTAATAAATACACTATCACTAAAGATACCGGAATTAGAAAAACAGTCAAAAAATAAATTAGATGAATCGGAACAATTAAAAAATAAAATACCAAAGTTACAACAAGACTTGGAATTGGCAGAAAAGGAACTGGAAAAAACAAAAGTGGAGTTGGCATCGGAAACAGAAGAGTTAATGAAGAGATTGCAAGTGTATGAAAAGGAATTGGCACCAGTACAGGAGAGATACGATGAAATAAAAAATCAATTAGAATCAATAGAAACAAACATACAACTGGTGGAACAAAGCATGGAAGAAGAACAAAATAGAAAAATGTCATTGGAAACAGACTATAACAGTACAAAATTAACTTTGGAAATTAATACAGAGAACCTTAAAAACATAAATGAAAGAGTAAAAGGATGCTTGGAAAAATCAGAAAGGATAGAAATGGACCTGAAAACAGTGGAAAAGGAAATAGAAGAAACAAACAATAAATTGATAAACGCAAAAGTAACATATGAAAGTAGGAAGAAGGAAGTGGGTCAAAACAAGTTCTATAACAGCATACACGAATTTGTAAAAAAAATGGCAAAAACAGAAACAGACATACAAGGACAGTTCGGAGAACTGGTAAAAGTGGATGAAAAGTTTGAAAACTCATTTATGGCAATATGCGGGCCGTTTCTGGAAGTGTTCGTGGTGGAGACGCCGGAAGTGGCAACTAAAATATTCAATCAACTGAGACAGAATAACCTGGGAAAAGTGTCCTGCATAGCAGTGTCAATTATCGCAAACGTTGTAAACAGGGAGGACGAAGAACTGAGCAGATACGGGTACCTGAGTAAATACATATACGCAAATACAAAGGAAGAAAACGTCGAAAAAATAAATAAATGCATAAACTACTATACGAGAGACGTTGTAGTGGTGGAAAACATAGATGAAGCAGACGAAGTAGCAAGAAGAACGAATAAAAGAGTAGTGACATTAAAGGGGGAAGTGATTGAAAAGGATGGAAGAATAACAGCCGGAGGGTTAAGTAGAAACCTTAACAAGTTTAAACAGAATCAAAAATGTAAGAGAATTTAATTATTACTTATAATTACTATTGCAATTGATTGATTAACAGTTTATTAATATTTACAATACATATAGTTAATTAACCAACAGTATTTAATAACTGTGATGATTAGATAATTAACAACAATTTATTAACAAAAATATTAACAACAATCATAATAAACAATTAATTAACATTATATTAATAACCATTATCATTAATTGATTAACAAAAATATTTAGATGATAAGGAAGATATTAACACAATATTCAATAAAATGGAGTTGTACGAGAGAGAGGTAAAGGAGCTGAAAAACAAACAATCAAGATTGAGCATAGAAAAGGACCAGAATGAGCTCCAAATAAGGGAAATAAACTTTACTTTGGATGCAACAAAAAGAAAAATAAAATCAGATGAGGATTATATGAGGGAATTGGAGAGGTCATTGGAGTTAGTTAGAAGAAATGTGAGTAACCAAGAAGGATCAAATAGGTCGAAACAATTGAAAAAAAAATTAGAAGATGTTGAAAATAAAAAGGAACAGATATATGAAGAGTTATTAGAAAAAAGAAAAAAAGTAGAAGAGTATTTGAAAAAGGTAGAGGAAGTAGGAGGAGGAGCAATATCGAATTGTAAGGCAAGAGTAGTGGAGGAAGAAAAAAAATTAAATAGTTTAAGAAAACAAATAGAAGAATCGAGAGATCAATACGCAGTCTTGGCAGGAGAATCACAAAAATATTCAAGAGATTTAACAAGATTGGAATTGGATATACAAAATCATAAGTCAAGGGAGAAAAGTTTAGAGTCACAATTGGATCAATTGGAAGAAGAAGCATCAAAAATAAATGAAGCTCTAATAGAAGTGAATAATGAGTTAAATCAACTGAAAGTAAAACATAAGGAAATAAACGAAAGTTTACAAAAAATGACAAATCAAATAAAAGAACACGATATGAAGGTGCTGGATTTGAGACATAAGCAGGAACAGTGTGAAAAATCACTGTCGGGAATAAAGGGAGCCATGAAACAAAAAAATGATAAAATGAATGAATCAAAGAAAGGATTTAACTCATCGAATAAGACACTGCAACAAAGTAGTCAGTCAAACGAGCTGTACAATCACACTCTGAAGTTGGATACGCTGTCGATAAACCCGAGTAACCAGGAATCAAACGGAGAGCTAAATGAAGAGGAACAAGAATTGGAAAATAATAATAACAACAACGATAATAACAACAATACTAATAATAACAATAATACTGATAACACTAATAACAATAGTAATGTTGATAATAACAATTCTGATAACAATAACAATAGTAATGATGAAGACGAAGATGATGATGAGGTTGATAAGGAAACACCAGTATCATTGGACAACAGTGATGAAGATAATAAAAATGATAAAGTAGAGAGTGAAATGAATGAAAAATTAGATGGGCAAGGAGAAGTACAAGTAAAAAAAGAGAAAACAGATGATATAGAAGAGGAAGTGGAGGATGTTGGAAACTTGAGTAAAAAGGTACAGGCACTAAAATCGCAGCTGTCAAATGTGCCAAACCTATCGGTAATAGATAACTTTGTGGAAAAGGTAAAAGAGTTTTCAAAAAAGAAAAGTAAACTGCTACAATTGCAAAATCAAAGAGATGAAGCTAAGATGTTACACGAAAATCTGTCATTCAAAAGAAAATCAGAGTTCCTTTTTAATTTTGAAATTATAGCAAACAAACTTAAGGAAATTTACCAAGTAAGTTTTTAAGGTTAAAAATAAAAAAGTTAATATTCTGAGTATTTAAAAAATAAGATTAACTTAAACTAATTGAATAATAGATGATCACTTTGGGAGGAGATGCGGAGTTGGAGTTGGTGGACTCGACAGAGCCCTTCACAGAAGGAGTACTGTTCTCAGTAAGGCCAGTTAAAAAGAGCTGGAAGCAAATATATAATCTGTCAGGTTAGTAGTTAAGAAATATGTTATGGAAATGAATAAAATGGATGAGTTAATTTTTTGAGAGTCAGAGAGTAAAATGGGAAAGCAGAGTTTATGATAACAAAGATAATTAAATAAAATAAAAAGGATTAACTGTACCTTTAGGAGGAGAAAAGACGCTGAGTTCGCTGGCTCTGGTGTTCGCTCTTCATCACTATAAGCCGAATCCGGTGTACTTCATGGATGAGATAGACGCTGCCCTGGACTTCAGAAATGTGTCGATAATAGCGCAGAGCATCAAGGAGAGAACCAAGGACGCACAGTTCATCATAATCTCACTCAGAAACCAGATGTTTGAGATGTGTAATAAAATGGTCGGAATCTATAAAACTTTCGACATCACAAAGTCCATTTCAATCAACCCACTATCCTACCAGACAAGGGAGGAAAACTCCCAGTCATAAAATTAATTTTAAAATATAATTAAAAAATGTATTAGTATTATAAATAAATAAATACTCTGAAAAAATAAATTAATTGTAACATATATAAGTGGAAGATGATGGACCTGTTTCCGGAAGGCGAGGAGGAAGATGAGATCCTGGAGGAGGAAGAAAAGAAGGAAGAGGGAATGGAAGTCGATGAGGATTCCCTAGGCCCAGACGCCTGCAGAGATGCCAAGGATATCACGACCATGGAGGCCATGGAGGAGCTGGCAGAGTTGAACCCTAACCAGCTCCTTCCATACATCCTTCCACTCAACGCAAAATACACAGTACGTTTTCCTACTATATTACTGTTTTAATTTCCTAATTTTTCTAATTATTCGCTTAGGAAACTCGAGAGCCTGTTTCTGAGGTATTCAACAGAACGTAAGTTATTTCCTCATTATCTCCGCCTCGATACCCTTACATTTTAAATTTAGGGGCCTACAGCTCATGCACATTCAATTGCCAAACACTTTGCCTGCAATTGACCTGAAACTTGAGGGTGAAGGTTTGTTTCATTGATTCTCAAATTATGTTCAGAAATCGACGAAAGTGAAGCTGAATCTTCCAAAAAATTTTATCAATCTTCGAGAATCGACTGTTTACCCTCAGGGAAGATCGGTAAACTAAAGTTCTACAAGAGTGGCAAGATCAAGTTACACATCGACGGGCATGTGTTCGACTTTTTTGAGGGAACTCCCTCGACCTGTAAGCAGCAGGTTTGCTGCCATTTGGAGAAGAACAAGGAGTTTATATTTTTGGGCAATTTTAGCAATCGCTTTGTGATTTCCCCTGACTTATCGGACGTCGGCTCTTACGAACACACATAACTTATCTTTAATATAAATGACATATTTTTTACTTTAAATTTATACACACATGAAAAATTTGGTTAAATTTACTAAATAATTCATGGATTCTAGGCTGATGTTGTAAGATGTCTAAAAAAAATAAATTCGGGAAACGGAGTGTGTTTTCAGTGTTTGAGTGGAATCGGTGGAAATTTTAATGATGAATCTCTACATTTTAAATACGACTGGGTTGAAAAGTTGTTTGGAATTGTTTGAAGGAGAGTAGAATAACTTGGATGTGGTTCAGGAATGTGTTGGGGAGCTTCGGAATGGGTGGTGTATTTCACACCTGCTACTGTTTGGGAAGATTTGGCATGAATAACTACAGGGAGTCTATGATTGGCTCACGGAAGCTAACATTCCAGCTTTCCATGTGCTACGATAGTGCAATGGTGCTGGTTTTATCCGTGGGGTGGTGTCTGTCCTAGGCTCAAAATACATATCCTCTCTTGTTTGTAAATCAATTATCATGTATTATATTATTGGTACAACTAGCCAATGTGCAGTTATAGGAAGTCTTTCTGTATAACACCCATTGTAAGATTTATAACCTCATTGACTATTTGGTAAGCTTCTATTTATCGTTGTATGTATCGGCTCTAATACAGTCCGTTGGAGCCATTAGAAAAGACCACAGGCATCACCCATTAAGAATATTCAAAATTTATCACACTTCCAACAAGAAAACGTGTTTTCCGTGTTGTGTAACGGCCATTTGTAGACAAGCAATAAAGGGGTGTTTTGAGCCGTTTTTACCCACATACCTATGAATTTAAATTTTGTGATTGATTACGCCCCTATTTCAAGCCTATTTGACTTAATGGGATCACCCTGGTCTTTAAAACTTGTAAAAACTCACTAATGATTATTCAGAACTTAATTTTTTGTAATTGATTTCAAGGGGAAAAGACTTTGGATTTGTGTAAACATTTTAACAATCATTCATATTTAATCGAAACTAACTGTTGTATTTTTTAAGGGATTTTAACATATTTTAACATCGGACTATAAATGACGGAAAAAAATAAGGGAGGAACAGAAGGAGAGTCCTCCAAAAACTCAAGACCAACACTGTTCAACCTGCTGGAAGTGTTGGCAAACTACTCAATGACAACACCGTCACAAAGACAGTGCATCAGAGACATTGTGACGGAGTTTCTAGCCAATAAATTCGAACACTCAAAAGTGTACTCATATATAGGAGCAGTGGTGGGACACGATCGACTGCACGCAGTTATCAAACAGCTGGAAGCAGACCCAGACAGGTCGCCACTACCGGACCAAGACGGACTGATGAAAATAGAATCAGCATTCAACCTAACCAGAAACTATAAAAACCCAAATAATACAAACGGAGATAATAATGCAAATAAAGATGAAATACTTAGATCGATTAGAAGAAATCTAAGTAAAAAATGCGATTTAACGAAGTCTTCGAGCTTCAGAACTGCCTCGGCAGGAGTGCTGCTGCAGAAGGCTTGCTGGCTGCCGATCAGGAGGTCGTTGACGGCAGGACCCCTCTACGGGCACAGCATCATATGCATAGGAAACAGAGCGTACATACTGGGAGGAAGCAACGGAAGAACGCAGGGATTTAACCTGTCAAAAGCACACGTGGTCAACCTCCTGGACTTCAGCAGTAAGCAGATAATGCTGAGCGGAGAGGTACCGTCGCACAGAGAGGGTAACTCGTGCAACGTGGCAGTTCTGAACCAGTCGCACTCAGTGGTGTTGTTCGGAGGATTCAACGGAGAAGAGTTCTTCAACGACGTTTACGTGCTAGACCTGGAAAAGAGAAGGTGGACAAAGAGGAATCCGACAGGGCCAACGCCGACGGAAAGAGACGAGCATACAGCACTGGTGTACCCACCGAGGTGTGACCTCAAGAATAGCACAAATAACGCACAAACAACCGCAACCACAACAACAAACACAAATAATGCAGAAAATGGAGCTACAAACGAAGGGAGCACTGAAACCGTAAAGGAGAATAACGTGACGGTTTACCTCTTCGTGTTCGGAGGGAAGACAGGCTCTAGGAACCAGTTCCAGTGCCTGAACGACATGTGGGCCTACAACGTGACCGCCAACTACTGGGTGCAAGTGGAGACGGGAGAGAGCAGGCCGACGCCGAGATTCGGGCTGTGCGCACTGTGGGCAGACGATGAAACGGTATGTGTGTTCGGAGGAGAGACTAGCTCAACCTCGGGATACGTGGATCGCACGGAAAGAGTGCTGCTTGACGACCTCTGGATGTTTCACCTGACGACGCCAATGAACAAGGAAAAGGAAAAGGTAGAAAATAAGGAAAGTAATACGAGGGAAAAATTAACAGGAGTGTGGATGCAGGACTACTACGAGGGAAATATAGGACCCAGGTCGCACTACAGTAGCATATTCATAGCACAAAGGTCAAAGGAATTAAACACAGGAGCACCAAGGACAATAGAAAGGTTGATGTTCCTAACCGGAGGGCTTACGTACGCCCCCGGAAATAAAAAGGTGGTAGTCGCAAGCGATAAACTGTACTTTTACTTCTTCAGCCAAAAAAGATGGTACTCACTCAAGCCGAATTACCCGAGAAATTACGTGGGTGAGCCCTTTGAACCGAGGCAGCTGCACGTGGCGTGCTTCTTCGAGAAAAAGAACATACTGTTCCCAGGAACTAAGCCCTCGGTGCCCTGCATATTCTTCCACGGAGGATTCCACAAGAAACAGATACTCTCCGACTCTTGGGTCCTCTCCCTGACGGGAGAGGACCTGTTCTTCAAGAACTCCTTGCTATCTCCTGAGACTAGCAACGGGGCGAATAAAGTGGAGATGAGGATGTACCCGCCCTGGTACTACAGAGAGTCGCACTCGCCGTCGCTGCTCTGGGGAATGTGCTCAGTGCAAAAGTGGGTGTTTGGAGCATTGGCACACCTGGTGGACAATGCACTGAAGGAGACGGTGGCGACGACAAATCTGAGAATAAAGTTTGAACCGACCCCGAAAGGCGAAGAATTGATGCTGTCAGTGCAAGACGACGGAAATGGGCTTGACTATAACTCGATGAATAGGCTCCTTAAGCTGTTTGGAAGGAGTTACACGACTTACAACGCCTCAGAGGAGCAGGAAACGGCAAATATGAAGGAGGAATACGGTTTGGGGTTTAAGTTGGCATACGGAAGGCTGGGAAACAGCGTGGCAGTGATGTCGAGGACGCACGATTCGATAGGAATCGGGATGCTCTCGTTGGAACTGATGTGCCAGTGTGAGTCAAGAGAGATGGCAGCACCAATGTGTATGTGGAAGCTGCCAAGCAAAGAGCTAATAAACAGAGATGGACCGGGTTTAATAGACCAAAGGCACCACCAAAGACTGCTGATGAGTTACTCGCCATTTAACAGTGCGGCGCTGTTGGCAGAACAGATAAACGTGCTGGGAGTGAACCCAGGAACGAGGATGCTGTTCTGGCAGCTGAGAGACGACCTGGACAACCTGGTGATGGAACAGGGAACACTGGTAAACTCAATGACGAGAAAACAAAAGGCAGCCAAACAAGCAGAAGAGATGGAAGAAGGAACACAGAAAACAGATCACGCAGAAGTGGGAAGTGTGGTCTACTTCAAAGAACAGATGATGGAAGGAGGAATAGTGATGGACTCGTCGGAACACTCAAACGAACACGGTCAGACAGGAGAGGCTGGAGAGGAGGAAAAGAAAAAGGATGAAAAAGAAGGAACAGAGGTAGTAGAAGGAGAAAGCGGTGAGGCAAGTAAAAAAGATAAACAAGAGAAAGAAAAGATGGATGTAGACCAGGAAGTAAAGAAGGAAAAGGAAAAAAGTAAAGAAGAAAGTGAATTGAGTAAAAAAGAGAAGGAAAGGCTGAAAACGGTACTGGGATACCAGGGAGAGTGGTACGAGTCGTTCCCGCTCTGGAAAAACTCAAAGTACTCCATGGACTACTGCCTGCCAGTGTACCTCTACTGGCTTCACCTGCACTCGTCTTGCACACTGAGCGTCCAAGACGTGCAGCTGAAGCCAAACCCAGTACACAACTACCCGTTCCAAAAAAAGACATCGCAATTGGAAGAGTCAGATCAAAACCTGTTAACGGGAACCTCAGTGTTCGAAAACGAGAGTAGCCAAGGAAAAAGATCAAGAAGCCAACTGCCGTCAGACGACGAAGATGTAAGCACCAAGAAGCCAAATAAAGAGGGTTCACCAACAAAAGAAGTAAAATTGGAAGAAAAGGAAAAGGAGAAAGAAAAGGAAGGGACAGAAAGGAAGGGATTGAAGCTGTTGGGAACAACTGTGGGAGGAACGACCACGAACACAGTGAGCACGGGCAGCACAGTGGCGGCGACCGAGGACTGCTTCCTGGACCTCCACAGCCACGTGATGACGCCGCAGCAGATGAGCACGGGAATGGGCCACGACTACTCGTGCGGGAAGAACAACTGCAACTACTGCGGAGTGTCGCCAATCGGGAGGTCGCTGGTGGGAGAGGACACGCTGTTCTCGTTCCTGAGGTCTAAGTTGCACAAGGCAGTGCAGCTGCCCTACCTGTTTCACCCGGAAGACCACGCACAAGGAGCGTTCGCACTCATAGGGTTCCTGAACGACCCGACGACGACCCTGTACCTGTCGGGAAGCGGCATGAGCATGGACATGACCTCGAACTCGAGCATGAAGTCGGGATCGTCAAACCTAGGAGGTTTGCCGAGTCCAACAAATAGGCCACTGGCGCCGACGTCATTCGTGGTAACAGAAACACTGCAACCAATGCCGGCGCCAGCCACTGCAACTACGACAACTACAACTACAACAGCTACTGAAACTAAGACAACAGCATCGAGTCCCACTAAGTCCAGAAAAGGAAAAGGCCAAAGAGGAAGGGGAGCTGCTGCTGCCGCAGCAGCCTCCGCCTCGGAGAGCAAGGCTGCAGCGCCGGCAGAAGGAGCAGCACCTGAACAGGAAAAGCCAACGAAAGCACTCACACAAGTGATATTCAGCGGAAGCATGTCAGCAGAAAATTTGGAAGCAGAATCAAAGCCGGATGAGAGTGCATCCAAGGACCCAGAAAGAGAAAGTAGACTTAAGATGTTCGCGGGGTTCGCAGGAGTGGGAGCAGGAGCGCAAATATACACGCCGACGTCACTGGGATCGTCGTCAATGGAAAAATTGGGACAGTCCGGAACAGGGTTCTTCGCAAAGCAGTATCAATCAGCCAAGGTGGTGTTGGAAGACAGAGTGTGCGAAGCCGGAGTGCTGCTGTACTACAAGGGAAGGCTGATAAGGAGGCTCGAGGGGCCCTTTCCAGCGCCGTTGGACGACCTGGAAAGCGCACGGTTGCCGGCAAAGCCGAGCTTATTTAAAGGAAACCTGTACAGGTTCGCACTGACGGCAGTGGTTAACGTGCCGTCGTGGCTAGTGCCCTCGATCACGAAGCAGGAGTTCGTGCACGAAAACAACTTGGTGTTCCAGCAGTTCAGCACGAAGCTGATCAAGCTGCTCACGGAGTACTGCAAAGTGTGCCTGGACGAGCACACGAGGCACCAGTGGTACCTGGAGAGAATGAGGAACCTCATAGACTACGATATGGCAAACCAGACGTTCAGCGTAGTGGCGAAGGAGAAGAAGGAGGAAGTGGAGGGATTGGAGGATGAAGTGGTGCCCTCATGGAAAGTACAGGATTCACAGGAGACGACAGTAGTTAGAGTGGATGTGACATCGGGACAACAGAATATGGTGAAAACAGCAGCTGAAGAGGCAGGAGCAGTAGCAGGAGAAGGGGGAGAAGTGCCATCAGTCAAGGAGGTAAAGTTGGTTGAAAATCAGGAACTACAACCACAAGTGGCAACGACATAAGTGATATAGAGTAATAATAAAATAAGCAATAAAAGAAGTAAAGTAAATTGAGTAAATCACCAATAAAAGGAGAAGTAAAGTAAAAGTACAAAAGAGTTGTATCAGCAATTTCAAAATTTTTAATGTTTTATGCAATTCTAACCGTACTTAATATTTATTCTTTATGGTATTAGGTAGTTAATGTGTTGTTATTATTTGTGGTATTAGTTAATGTTTATTTCTATTGGTTGGTGTTTACATAATTAGATTCTCAGTTTATATCATCTGATGTGTATAGATGTGTAAGTAACAGTTGATAGTTCAACTATTAATGAGTAACTATATCTAACTAGTAATAATAATGATTATAACAACCATTAATTAATTGTTAATTAAGTAACTAAAATAAATATAACTATTGATAGTAATAAATAAATTATGTGAAATAAGGGGAGGAATGGAAGGTTAGGGGGAGGTGGGCCTTGGAAGACGATAGGAATGAAAAAGGGAAAATTTAAAGAAAAATAAAATAATAGAAGGAATGGAGGAAAGGTAAAAAATGCACGAAATTACCGCCTACACATTGCATCAAAAGTGCAACCTATGCAGAATCAAGGGGTGGTGGAAGGCAGGAGGAGAAGGGACAACTTCCATATAAAACTTCCTCAAATAAAACAGGAAGGTTTAAAACAGTATTTAAGTAGTTGTAAAAAATAAAAATCGCAAAAGGATTAAATGTCATCGCTAGTGTTGAACGACGAGGAGCTCAGGTGCTTCCGCACTAAAATATGCAATAATCTGGTCAAGGGAAGGTGTAACTTCAAGGAATCCAGGTGTATCTTCAGCCACAACACCATCTGTACCAGAAGATGCCCGCTCTACCTCTCCAACACGTCCTTCATCCGGTACATACCGCTGTTCTGCTCACACATCGTTTTCGCCCAAAACTACAGGACGGTCAAGTCAAACTGCCCCTTTGGCAACGAATGCATATACTCTCACTCCCTGGACGAGATTCTGTACCATCCGCAGTTCTACAAGACTATAACTTGTGAGCATTACCTAAAGGGGGCTTGCAAACACATATTCTGCCCCTTCGTTCACGACGACTCGGAACGAAGGGAGATTAAGCATTACAAACTCCCCTTTACGAACAATTTGTACATTCCGCCGAACAAGTACATCACGGTGGTCGATACCATAAATCAGAGGACTTGCAAGAAGAAGGTGGACTCTGACGCCTCCACCATTCACAGTCTGGTACCCTCGCCTCAGCTCAAGCACGAGAACAGGACGATCAGCGACGCCGAGCTTCAGGCCGATCTCAGCATTTTAAAGGGTCTCTCGGTCGAACAGAGTCTCTACTACGACGTGAACAAGGACTTCGAGGAGCACCATCACACCAGGAGGGTTTCCAACGGCTCCAGCCGCCTGAGTTCCATCGAGCAGCTTCTTTCTCAGATAACCACTACTTTGGAGGATTCTTTTACTAACAAGGAAGTTTTATACGACTCTATTAAGTCCATTCTGGAGACTCCCAGGGTCCCTGGGAGCTAACGGGCAGTCTCAAGAACTTTATCATTCATTTTTTATTCGATTAATAATTATTTGACAATTTTGGATATTTTACTGATATTTATAGCAACACATTAACCGTATTGATTTAACAATATTTTCCTATGATTTTTAAAGTTAATTTCACTTACAGGAATTCGGGCGTTGCGAATATTTGACGTCCTCCTGAAATTGGCATTTTAGGGAACACATCTGTGAAGAAGTAGTATATATGTCCCACGAAAATTCCGAGTAGGTTTTCGTTGAGGAGGTAGTCTGCCATATACGATAGCACGGCAAGGATCCTAATTTATTATTAAACGATACTCGTTACTTATCTTACCAGGGTAGGTATGGAGCGGGAACCGATAGAAATATAATGCCCACACGACTGTATGGGTTTTTCCTGCCCCAAATATACGTTAAAATGTTAATCATGGTCCCTCCGTAGAACATGCTGTGTCCAAACACCTGCGCCAGAGCCTGAATAGAGTTATGTCCCGCTAACTTACCAGAAGCATAGCCCCGTTGCAGATAAGCATCCACAGAAAGTCCGCAGGCTTATTGTGCATGGTCACACTCTCCAGAGAGCTGCAGTAGTGTATCCTGTAGTCATTAGAACTAGTAAAGAACTTACAGAACGTAGATGTTCCAGAAAAAAATCATTCCGAAAGACCCGAAGTACACGAAGCACGTGATTATCCGCCAAACCTCCCCCTGAAAGACCAGGGTCCAGCTCATATATAAATTTAAGGGACTGATAATGTCCAATGAACACAAAATCATAAGAAACACGGAGGTTGACAAATATATTCGGGTCATAAACGGAATAGGACCTATTATAGAATCCATCTCTAGATATGATCCAAAACTATAGCTAAAACAGTTGAAATTTTAAAACTTTTGTAATGTACATTATATTGTTAGAAAGTGGAGAGATATATAGACCTATCAGGATCTATATTCTCAGAGGGGAAAGAACACATTTAAGTTTATATATTTAGAAAAATAATACATGTCTTGAAAATTACATAATGAAGTTAATTCACAAACGACACCACAACAGTCGCCTTGGAGTTTGACACGCCCATAAAACATTATACAACTTTCTCTCTTCCACAAAATTCCGTTCCTAGATTAAAAAACGATTATTCGACAAACTCTCCAGATTTTAACTTACACATCTCTATTTTTAGAAAAACTCGGACATAGACTGTTACAGCTCCCAAATTCTTTAACACATACTCTAGATTTTACCAAATTTCAGTTATTTCTAGTCCAAAACAACCAAAACTCTAAAAATTCTCAATTTATTTCCCAAAATTTGAAGATTCTGTTCATTCCTGTTACTTTGTCAACAATGTCCTTTATTCTATCTATCAGTCTTCCAAATTCTTCTTCAAGTTGTCATTTTACTTATTCTGTATCCCTTAAATACACTAATGATTCAAATCGCTACAAAATTCCCATTTTAAATGCTTGAGAAGGTCACTCACAATGATCCAGACTAAATACACAATTTATTTCACACCATGGATCCATTATCACTCCAAAATTATTTTATTTTAATTTACTTTTTATTATCTCAATCTTACTCAGGTAATAATTCTTCTTCAATCTATAATTAGACATTGTTGATAGGGATAGAGTCAAGTATTTTCAGCAGTCCAGGCTTAAAGGTTTTATAAAATTGAGTATTTTCTTGTTTAGTTCAAAGAGATGGACAGTCTCCAGTTCACATAGACTGCAATGGACTGGCAATCAACCTTCTCAGCGTTCAACAGACTTGCAACGGCAGGGTCATTTCCTCCACCACGAGGTCCTCCGAGGAGTGCGACAACCAGACCAGCTGTGACTTGTTTTTCTCCTGCGATGGAGGTTCAATTGACGTCCTCACTCACTACACCTGCAGAGGTAAAACCTTTTATTTTCTTTGTTTTAGTTACTTTAGTTAATCACTTATTTAACTCTAATTCTTACACCAATTTTAATTCCCAAATCTAATTTCCCTTTTAACTCATTATTATTTTCAGGCCTTGAAAACTATGATATAAATGACAAATCAAGTTTTTTTATTTATCAAACACATTAAATTAGTGAAATCTGTTTACTTTCGTGACAACTCTCTTGCTTCCCTCAAGTGTGGCTTCGGCAGGTTCATCTTCGTCACTTCCGCCTTCTACGTTCACTCCTTGAAAGCTTCCTCTTTAGACAACACTCCCCTAACTGATTTTATTAAAAAGGACTGCGACTATGGAGGAGCTTGCAGTTTTGTTTCCAGAAATCTTCCTGGCCTTTCTACTTTTTACAAAGATGCCTATGTTTACATCACCTTCATGTGCCTCCTTAGTAGGTTCCTTTTAGCCATTTTTTTCAGGGAAAGATGCTTGTTCCACTCTACCTTGTGACGAGAACTCCAAATGCGACGATTCTCACATGCCTCCTACTTGTGTTTGCAACGACGGATTCGTCAAGAGGAAGGGATTCTGTGTCAAGGACACCTCTGTCGCTTCAGTGCCCATCAGTCAGCGTCCTCCTTGGGAAGGCTGGAAACCCGGAATTCCCGGAGAGCTGGGTAAACTGGACCATTCTCAGGTTCTAAAGGGCCCTAAGATCATCGTCAAACCTCAGTCTTCCCTCAGGTCCTTTGGCCACCTTGTCAAATTTCCAAATTCTCAGCCTTCTCCCTCTGATAATTCCCAGTCTCATCCTTCCCATGGTCCTCATGAATCTGATAATTCCGATTACTCAGATGAATCTGGAGAATCTGAATCATCTCAAGATTCAGATTCTCCAGGTCCTTCTGAGGGATCTCCTGATCCTCTTTCAAATAAGGAATCTGAGGAACCTTCTAAGGATCCTGATTCTTCCGATCAATTCCAGGACCCTGATCCTTATTCCCCTCCTCAACCTGAGGAATCTTCTATTGATCCAGATTCTTCTGATCATTTAGGCCCTGAAACTACTCAGATTTTTTCAAAGGATTCCTCTGACGACTCTCTTTCTTCAGATTCTCAAAACACTCACCCCTCTCACTCAGATAGACATCTTTCAAAATCACCTAATTCTAATTCTCTCAATTCTCACACTGTTAGAACTGGCTGTACTTTTAATGACAGGTATTTTTTAATTATTAGATATTATTATTATTGTTATTATTATAGTTATAGTTATTGTAATTATTATTGTTACAATTATTGTTACTATTATTATTATTTTTAGTGTTATTGTTTTTGAGGAATTTTGCGGTAGCAACTCATGTAACTATCGGTATAAAGAGTGTTGAAAACAAATTAGCAATTTACGCTCCCATCTTGGGCTTACATATACTCTGCAATATCTGCTGGCATTTCTTCTATTTGTGTGTTGTAATAGTTTTCTATGCTTTTCATTGTTTCCATATCCTGGGGCGTTACGAAGTTGATTGCCACTCCTTTTCTTCCGAATCTTCCCGACCGACCAATTCTGTAAATTTTAATGATCAATATTTTAATTTTATTTTCATAACTAATTAGTATTTCTAATTATATTCATTTACAATAAACAGTTAATATTATATTGTTATTTGAATAATAATTCAATAGTAATTATTATTCAAATTAACAATTATAATATTAAGTTTATTAAATAGTAAATACTAATTATCAATTCATTACCTGTGAATGTAGTTGTCTGGTGACATTGGGAGGTCGTAGTTGATGACCAGTGACACTTGTTGCACGTCTATTCCTCTTGCTAGCAGGTCAGTCGTGATGAGCACTCTGGTTGAGCCTGATCTGAACTCTCTCATAATTAAATCTCTTTCTTTTTGTCCCATATCTCCGTGCATACTTGACACTGTGAAGTCTTTTTCTTGCATTTTCAGTGTCAGTTTGTCTACCTTTCTTCTCGTGTTACAGTATATGATTGCTTGTGTGATTGTCACTGATTCGTACAGGTCGCACAGTGTATCAAATTTATATTCCTTTTCGATCAACACGTAGAACTGTTTGATACCTTCTAATGTAAGTTCGTCTTTTTTGACTAATATTCTCTTTGGTGAGCGCATAAACTTGGTTGTCAGTTCCAATATTTCGTTTGGCATTGTTGCGCTGAATAGTGCTACTTGGATATCTGGAGGGAGTCTTTTAAATACTAAAATTTTATTAATTTTTGTTGTTATTGTTATTATTATGGTTATTATTATTATTATTGTTATTATTATTGTTATCTATATTTACCTTCATGGATTTGTCCTTTAAAACCTCTAGAGAGCATTTCGTCTGCTTCGTCTAATATGAACAGTTTCATTTTATCAGTTAGCAATGCTTTTTTATCGATCATGTCAAACACTCTTCCTGGTGTTCCCACCACCATGTGTACTCCTTGTTTCAGCTTCATTACGTCGTCTCTCACTACGGTTCCTCCTACGCAGGCGTGGCATTGTACTTTGAGGTAGTCTCCTAATGCCAGCACCACCTATGTCAATTTATCTAATTTTTAGCTAACCTTTTGGATTTGTTGCGCTAATTCTCTTGTTGGTGCCAGAATTAAAATTTGACATGACATTACATCGTAGTTGATGATTTGCAGGGCAGCAATACTAAATGTGGCTGTTTTTCCTGTTCCTGACTGTGCTTGTCCTATTGTATCATAGTTTTCAATGATTGGTTTAATTCCACGTTGTTGAATTGCTGAGGGTCTTTCAAAACCGTACGAATATATACCCCTCAATAAATCTTCGTTTAATTTTAGGGCATCGAATGAATCTACCACTTCGTCATAGTTCGATTCCATGGTAAAATTTCCATTTGCGTAAGCAGATTGCGTGTTTGAATCTTCGTCCGCCATTTTGTTATAAATTATTTTTAAGGATCTAGTAATATTTACTTAAATTGTTCTTTCTCAGGATTCTGCAATTTATTGTGACAGAACCAAATCTCAAATCAAAACAGATCAAAATAATATGCACACCTATCAAATCGTGGAAATAATATTAAATTATAAGCAAAACTAACTTATAAAAAGATAAATCCCTTTTTTATTAAAATATTTACACAACCCCCACCAACATGCATCATGAATAAATGAATATCTCAAATTCCGCCAAATTGAAGCCTTACTCACTTACCAAAAACCTAATATCATTTACACAGTGACTGAGCCACCGGTTTCAAGCCATTCAACACCAAAACCACCAAAAGATACCCTCATTCTTCGACTTCCGCCACATTATACAATTGTGTCCATTTCTTGTCTCTTCACCCATTAAATTAAATTAAAATTTTTATCCTTTTAACAATAATATCTTTGCCCATAATTTTGTCATTATCCATTTAGATCCAATAAAAGTGCCCATATTATTTACGCAACCTTTAGACACGTCACACCACGGCCTACACCCTCATATATTAGGTACCGATTTCCCAAAAAAACACCACTAAGCAACAGGATTCTATCCAAAATCTATTTTCCCATATTACCATTTGTCTATTCTTTATAGTTATATTTAATAAGATTGTCTTTAGTGCAACGCATCTTACACATTCCCTTATGAGACCTTATATTATCATTCTCAGTTAGATATTTGTATATCAGCCTATACCATTACTATTTTACAACCATTTCTGACTTAGATTCCACATTTTTACAAGTTATATAATAGTTAATGTGATGTTAAACTGGGATCCTTATGTATGTTGTTGTGACCAGTTTTAGTTTCCTGTTTACATAATCAAAAAATTTTAAAGATGTTAGAATTTGTGGTATATTCTAATTCTCAAGAATCTCAAATTTCCAAGTTACTTTGGAAGTATTTAAACATAAATAATGCCAAACTCACACTTACAAATGATAAAGATCAAGTAAATGAGAAAAATTAGTCAATTAAACACCTTTTAGCAATACTGCCTTAAGTTTGGAGACGAGAGAGATTCAGTGAGTCATTTTCCGTTGATGCTGGAACAAGTCCTGACCGCTTCCAGCTCAGGATCGCTGATCTTGCCCACAGATTCTGAACTGAAGGTAAATTTAACACCTTATAAAGGCTCAAGGGGACAATGGACTCCTTTGTGGACTTCGCTTTTAAACATAACTTCGATATTCTGGACGTTGAGTCACTGAGGGTAACCTTGAGAGTAATAAGGACTTGTAGATGCTAGATTCATACCTGTTAAACGAGACGTTCTTCGCAGGGCCGTCGCTGACCCTGGCAGACGTTGTACTGTTCGTGTCAGTCAATAAGTGGACGGTAAGTGTGTGTGAGTAAATGATACTCAGGCACGCTCCAAGCCTAAGGAAAGACTGGAATTTCCAAACCTGATGAGGTGGTTTGACCACATACAGCACCTACCAGGTGGATATTAAACAGTTATATAATTAGAGGAACTGTTATAATAATATTTTAGAGTTTGCAAGTTGTTTCGATGACTTTAAAGTGGTCCAGCTGTTTGAAGTAAGAGTTAGAGGGAATATAAATTTTAGGAAAAATTGGTCGTATCTGAGCCTAAAAAGGGTAAATTAAAAGGACTCTTAAAAGATTCAGAAAAAGTGGAAAAGAAAAAAGAAAAGAAAGAAAAAACAAAGGAACATAAGGAACCAAAGGTGCCACAAGAGACAAGACCATACGACGACGTAACAAGACTAAATGTAAGTTAAATAAAACTAAAACGTCCAGGTTGTTGTGGGATATGTTGAATCCATAAGGAAACACGCAGACGCAGACAAGTAAGGAAAATCAAATTAAAAAAATATAGACTGTATTGCCTCAAAATCGATGTGGGATCGGAAGTCAGAAGCATCTGCTCAGGGCTTGTGGACTTCCTACAACCAGAACAAATACTTAACAAAAAAGTGTGTGTGTTGGCAAACCTACCAAAAAAAACACTGAGAGGAGAAGAGTCGAACGGAATGGTACTATGTGTGTCAGACGAAGGGAAAACCTCAGTGGAACTATTGGAACCACCATCGGATACACCAGTAATTTCAATAATTAATTAGAATATTTAAGATCCAATATTTTTGAATTGGATCCCTTAAAGGTTGATATTCATATCATAAAATAATTACAGGTGGGAGAGAGAGTGCTTTGGGAGGGGCTCTCAGGAGAACCAGATGAACAGCTTTCGACCAAGAAGGGAAAGGAGACCTTTACAATGGTTCAAAAGGTAAATTAAAAAGACACAATTTTGATCAGGAATTTAAATGCGAAAATAACGTGGGATACTATAAGGTAAATTAAAGATAATGACTGTTATTAGGACTCTAAATTCATGACGTCCAAAGGACCGTGCGTGTGCCCAAAAATATCAAAGGGAACCATATCATGATGTTGTAAATAAATATGTTAACAGATTGACACATACCAAAAATATG
Source organism: Theileria luwenshuni (assembly GCA_029379255.1). Classification (NCBI taxonomy): domain Eukaryota; phylum Apicomplexa; class Aconoidasida; order Piroplasmida; family Theileriidae; genus Theileria; species Theileria luwenshuni. The sequence continues at coordinate 28,247 of JAQQTN010000067.1, forward strand.
TATAAAATTCACCAATAAGATATTAAAGGGGAGTCATTTTAAGAGGGTAAAGAACGGTGGTGTTGGAAGCAATTAGGGAACTGTGTAATGTGAGGTCATTGGGTTTACCCGAGTTTTCTTGGTTTGGGTGGGTTGCGTCCTTAGGGTTAATATCTCCAGGTTGAGAAAAAGAAGCTGAAACCACAAACTGTTTATCCTTAATCAAAATCCTCAAGGAGGGAAATTCAGCTTTGATGAAGTCGGAAAGTTTGTCATAACCGATTTCGGAGTAATTTAAGTCCTCGTGGTAGGTTAGCCTGTACAAAATGGGCAAGTAAGAAAGGTTGATCTCAGGATTATCGCTGAAAACACGAAAGAAATTAGAACGTATCTGGACCAGGTTGTCGTAATTGAAACTTTTCTTTAAGTTTAGAATAAACTTGTTGGAGGAAGTCCTGGAACTGACAACAGGGACGAGACAACTTCCATTGTAAACCAAAACCCCAATCTCATTCAACTTCTGAACCAAACGAATAATAGTGCCAAGAGATAGATCACGAAGCCTCTTAGGGCCATGAGTCTTCAAATATTCAGCAAAGATGTATCTACCACCTATGTTAATGATCTCATTAAAAGGTAAAAGATCAGATTGAAGGTCAAAAGAAGAGTTAGAGTCATCATAGTAGGAAGCATCATCGGAATCCCCTGGAATTTCAGAACCATTATTGGTTAGCTCGTGGTAACGGTTGGAACAAATGAAAGTTATGTAGTCGTAAACTAGCCTGAGAATGTCAATGTCAATCTCCTTTTCAAAGTGAGACAAGGGTCTGCCCTTGAAGAGAATAGCCCAGTCGTTCTGAACGTCCTTGGATTTGCCACCTGAAGAGTTCAAGAGAACGACATCAAACCTGTCGTCAAACCTGCACATTTTTATAATATTTTCGCCATTTAATGAGAAATCACACTTCTTCCTCAATTTACGTCTGATTTCATGGATAGTGGGAACAATCTCCTCCTTGTAAAGGTCCCCTACGACCTCATGAATCATATCTAGTACCTTTGATTTATCCAAATTCCTGTGCTTCGAAGTAACATTCCCCCTTTGTTTGGGCCAATTAGAGCGGTTTGAGGAACGTTTTCCCTCCAAACGGGAAGTGTAGGCAGTGCTCTCGCTGGATCCACTTTTGGAACTCCAACTGTGACTCCGCCAAGACTTGCTCTCAGTTCCCAGATGACCCACAGACCCAGAATCATCATTTCTTAAAAAGTTGTAATCAGAAACCGAATTATTTAATAAATTAGAATCTTCCATTTTCAATAATCTTTGATATTTTAAAAAATATAAGAAGCCATTATTAAGAGATATTTTACAAAATACTACAATGTAATCGAATAAAGTGAGATTGATGAGATTGCGAGAAAATTTTAAAGGATTAAAGAATAGAATCCCAAATAACTCAAGAAGGTGTACTATTTCAACCTATCGAAACCCAGATTCATGTCTCTCTTCCTTCCACATGGGATCCATTTGGAGAGGCTTCTAAGCCTCTCCAAAGGCCCAAAACCGGGTCACAAATTATCCAACAAAATAATTAATAATGTTCGACCATTTCTTCTTTTGAGAGAAAAGTTTTTTCGAGAAATCGATCGGCCGGAATAGCTAATACAGTGCACAATAACCCTTGATACTTCAATGTAAAATTCCAAAATTCTCCATTAAAAACAGATGTAAATATCAAAAAAAACATGGAGAAAATTGTGTAAGTAAGTTTTAAACCTTCCTGTGAAGGAACACTCTTGTGAAAGAGGAATCAACCTTAGTGGACCTATTGAAACACTTGTGTTTAAATTCATTTAAAAATAAAAATTTATAACACTTAATGAGGAATCCTTAACACCCTTAATTTTCAACATTTATTTACAACCAGAAAATTTCATAATTTACAGATTTAAGGCATTTAGAAGGACCAATACCACTTTTAAGAAATCAACATTTGGGATTGATAAATTAGAAAACGCCTGTGGATTCCTTGAATTCGTAAAGGGAAACATACCAATATGTACATATTTGAGTTTCCTTAAAATATTTGACCTTCCTAACACGAGATTGGTGAAGCGTCAACAAATATAAAATTTACACACATATTGCGATAAATTAAAAAAACAAAATAAAAAATAAATATTATATAAATAATGAATTATTAGTAAAATAAATTAACAAAGAGAAGAGGGGAGTACGTAAAATTGAGGGGAAAAAGCATGAACAAAAAAAGATATAATATTAATTTAGAATAAAATTTTAAGAGGTGTATTGGATTTTAATGATAGAAATGTGAGAAGGATCAAGTGAGAGTGGTAAGAAAACAGAATTAGAGTCAAAATATCGGAGGTGGTCGAGAGGATCAAGTGACTGAGTATATATGTGCCAAAAAGTAAAAATGTTCAATGAGGGTATTTTAAATGAGAAATCAAAAGGAATGTTCAAGTTTAAGAATGATCTAGGTAAGATGATTGAGTCCACAACCAACTCAAATATTCAGAACAAAAGTAAACACAAAAAACTCAATATGTAAAATTTATAAAGTACCATATCTATCGTTAAATTCTATTTAAAAATTAAAGCTTTAAATTATGATTTAAAAACAAATATGATCATTGTAGTGTCAACAGACCCAAGTCAATTCATAAACTTCTTGTATAATACATAATTTCAAATAATTCAGGGTTTTATATAAATGTTTTAATTAAATATATTTATTTTTACTCTCTGTTATGATTTAAATTTGGTCAAGAAGCCGGATATGAAAATGCCAAATAATACTATCGCAACTGCTGGAGCTTGTCTGACTCTGCTTTTTAGCATCGCAATACTTCTAAGGAACTGTTCAGGAGACTCTCCCGGATCATCAGTCAAGCTTCCAGTACCCATTTCTAAAACTAGACTCTCATTTATCGCCATTTTTTTAAAGTTTAAATTATTTATTATTGCTTTATCTAGAATGCTTTACTACCCTTCATACAGAGGGTTTCACCAATTTTTTAAATCTCGTACAATGATAGACCAAATAGATACATCGACAGTAAAGGTTAAGACTCTTTATTTTATAAGACATGGCAAATCAGTTTTCAATGATATAGGTTCGAACAGGAATCCATTTGTAATGGTTTTTAAAACAATTAGATTACTTATATTTGAAGCCTTTCTGTTGTTTACAAATGAAGCTTTAGCTTACGACTCCCCTCTGAGTCCCGAGGGAATATCGCAATCACTGAATGTAGCTCAATTTTTATCCTCTCCTAAGAACCAAAACGATCCTGACATAGCAATTTTAAATGGGAAATCACCCGTTTCTTCTGTTTTATTCACTTCATTTTTAAGGTTTTATCACTTATATTTAAATTTCTAAATGAACCTATTCACAATCTTTCAGGCGGTCACAGGGCACTATGGCTCTCATACTCCAGTCCCGGTTGACTAGCAACGACGAGAACATCTACATAACTCACGAATTGGATGTAATTGATATTCACTAATAGTTATTTATTTATAGAAATACCAAAAGTCATCACATAACATCCATTCAGGAACTCGTTAGGAATCCCGATTGTGTTTCAATGCATGTTGTATTTAATTCGATTACATTTCCCCTGCTCGAACAACTTTTTAGTCCCCAATCATACTATCGTTACTTGAGAATGAGGCTGGTTGAGAACGACCCTGTGGACTTGAAGAATCCCTATGCCAAGATTTTGAAGTTTTTGGACCGAATATTCCAGAAGTGTGACGAGGACGTGGTGATAACGGTTGGACACTCGAGGTGGATAAGATACGCCATGAGACTATTCTTCCCACCGGTAACACTTTATTTATCTATCAATAACAACACTAACAAATCCTTAGAATTCAGTTGATTTTGACATTCTCAACAACAAGTTATCCAACACCGGAATCATCAAGTTCGACGTTCACCTCAAAAAGGTAATTCCCCTTCTCATCCATTAAACTTCCTCAATTCCACCTAATCAATTCACAGAATTTCAACGGAGACCACATGTACATGTTTGACCCTAAGTCATTCAGATTAATTCACGGATCATTCGTCTAACATAATATCCTCAAAATATAATACACATTAATTCAACCTATATAA
>JAQQTN010000068.1:0-12270 GCA_029379255.1 Theileria luwenshuni
TGCGCTCCTTGACCCATTTAATCATACCCCTAAATTGATATTAGTTATTTTTGATAAATCGGCTGTTATTAGTTTTTGATATTGATAATCAATAGTTAATTATTTGTTATTAATTGTATATTTAGTTAATTAATTACATAAACAAACTCAATAATAACTACATAAATAATAACAATAAACCAATAACAAACAATTATTATTTAATTAACAACTATAACTATAAACAATACCGGTATATTTTCGGGTCTGTATTTTGGTCGTCCAACTCAATCTCGCCGTTTCCCACCAACTTCCAAACTGCAGCGTGTTCAAAGACAGTAAAAAGCTAAAAAAAATAATTTAGTAATTTAATGATTTTTTAAAAAAAGTGTATGTAAATAGGGGTGTTGGTACCTCAAGATGGAATTCCTGGTCCAGGAGAATGACATTTTCATGGAACTCAAGTCTCTCATTGTCAGTAATCTTCTTAACATCTGTAAATTAATTAGTTATTTTTATAGTTGTTATTGTTAATATTGTAATTGTAGTTATTTATGTATCTAATTACATAAATAACTACATTGATAATAATAATAGCAACAATAATAACAATTAAGATAATTAAATAAATAATAACCTGGTAGTGATATTGTTGAGGTATAGTCTTCTGTGTTGTTGATCAGAGCCAGTTCGTGTTCGAAGTCCTCCATTGAGGTTCTTGTTCTCTTGGGCTCGGGTGGAGGTTCATGGTCACCGTTGGCCTCGACCACTGGCTGCACTGGTTGCTCATCTGGGTAATTGTGTAACTTTTCTGAGTCTTTAAGTCCCTTTTTAATTCTCAGTTCATCTAATTTTAGTGAGGCGTCTTGGGCGCACATCCAGTCGTCACTTCCCGGTCTCAGTTCGTTGAACCTGTCGACGAAGAAAGTGTACAGCAGACTGAAGACCTTTGATGAATTTTCAAATTTATTCATGAGTAAATTCTCTAATATTTCTTCAAGTGTTTGTTTCTCTTCCTTCCTTTTATTAATGTTATTATCTTCTGCTACATCTTCCTTTTTATCTTTATTCATTGTGCCATTTACATGGTTAGTTTCCTCCTTGGTATCAACACCCATTTTATCTTGATCATTATCCTTCTCTTGATCATTATCCATCTCTTTATCCTTATCATGTTCATTATTCTTGAAGTCTTTATCCTTTTGATCTTTGTTGTTTTCTTTCACTTTATCCTTTCCGTTTTCTGGTTCACTTTTAACTCCTTCAGCTTCTTTATTCTCTTTATTGTCATTGTTAGTCTCATAGTTGGATGCCTTAACATTGTTTGTTAGGTCATTTTTATTGGATAAACCGTTAAGCGTGTGATTGGTGCTGGTTTCGTTGAGTGTTATTGTTTTAGTCTCTTCTACTTTCACATTATTATTATTATTAGTGTTATTATGGACATTATTGAGATTGTGCTTATCATTATCATTATTATTATCCTTATCTTTAACATTGTTATTATCCTTAAATGTTTGATCTTTAGTTTTATCGTCAACATCCATTTCTTTCTGTTCCTTTAGGGAACTTTCGGGTGTTTTATTGTTTTCCGGTGTGTTTTGGTCTATGTCCATGAGGATGTCATCCAGGTCGTCGTTCAGGTCATCAAAGTCTAAGTCGTCCATTTTATCATTATCCGTTTTTTTATTTTGTTTTGAAACTTCAGTTCCATTTGGTAAATTTTTATCTTTTGTCTGTTTATCATTAAAATATTTTAAAAATGGTTTAATGTAGGAATTGTGGCATATCTCGTTGAGTAATTTGTGGATTTCCCTTGCCCATTCCGGTAATTGGTCAAGTTTTTCTTTTCCTGGGTGTAGTAACTTATAAAATTCACTGTTTTTATCGTATTCTACTTTCTCGACTACGTGTTTAGGCTTGGGTTCTGGTTTAGTCTCCACTGTTGGAGTCGGTTGTGGCGACGGCGTAGGCGGCGGTGACTCTTGTTTAAAGCTCGATCTAAGAGATTTAGTTAAATTGTTATATTATTATAAATATTATTTAAAATAGTTGTAAAATATTGTTAAATCTGAGTTTTTACCTTCTGTGATGGGTCTGATGAAGAATGATTGACGGATCAACCTGAATTTGACATAATTATCTTTGATCTTACTGTTGCATCTAGTTCTCTCAAAGCTGCAGCCAGTGAGACTGAGGAAGGGGTATGGGTCCTGATAACCTGGTCGATTGGACACAGTCTCCAGGGTATGAAGGCGGATTCCAGTCCATATATTTGAAAAAAGACCTTTTCTAGATTCTGTAAATTTAAAGATTATAATTTGTCGTTGTTTAAATAAATATTAGCCGATTTTATTTTTATTACCTTGTTAAATTCTGAAAATTCATCCTGGGTCAGGAGGAGCTCTCCTCTGAAGGAAACAGAAGCCATTTTGTCTAAAATCAAACTATCGATTAAAAAGGATCAGAGTACTATACATTATTTATTATTAAATATAAAAGGATGTAAGTAATTTTATATTTACAATAATAAAGAATGATTGAAGCACAACATTTATACCTATTTAAGACATTTGTAATTTTACTAACATTTTTTAATTTTTGACAACACACACAGCTCATCTTCTCTTTCAATTTCATAACTACTTTTGGATCCTTAAATTCCTATCACACAGTGAAATTCACTTTTGCGATTAAAGACGCGGCAACATTTTAAACACTAATGAATAAAAAATTAAACTACATTAGGTCGTTTGTTTATCTAGATAGATACAAGTTCATTCGTTTGCAATTATATCTTCAATTGAGAGCCTGCCGACTCCGCTAGCCTCGTTTTCCTCCTTCTCAAGTCTAAGTGCCTCGTCAATTCCCATATAGTTTAACACAACGTCAAACTTTCTAGTGTGAGGCTGTAGTCCTCTAACTTTGGCCATGCTGTACAGTTTATTGACCCATCTTTGATCCACGAATCCTTCGTAGTTGAACAGGTTAAGGTACGCGACAACGTCGATAGCGCAGAAGTACGATATGCTTTCTCCTCTAATAATGGTGTATCCTGCATTTAATTAGAGAGTTTTTCTTTATATACTGCCTATTTGCTTATCTAACTGGATCTATCTATGATTCTTACCGCAGTAGATATCTGAGAAAGACTTCTTATTGTTAACTATTATCTTTTTAATTGCATCCGTGATAACTATGTTTCCGAATTGATCGAAACTTTTGAAAAGGCCCACGTAGAAGGTGTCATCTCTGAGAGTTACCCAGATCAGTGAGCCCAGTTCGTCTTCCAGGGAACAAATCCAATGTGGTTTCGGGTCTGAGTCAGATTCGTCACCCATAATTAATCCATAATTAAAGTATAAAAAAATATATTAAAACATTAGTAGAATGTATATTATACAGAATTAAAACTGGAATCTGGTCCCCATACCATACACACGATGGCAAATAAACTAGAGAAATTCTTTACATTCATTTTTATTGTTTATTGACTACATTCTTGTAATGACTATCAAAGTTAATAAGAGAGTGCTGAGGATGTTTGGCATCCAGAAGGCCGATATTCTGAAAGGGAGCTTTTGAATCATCTTTATACACCTTTGGAATCTTTTGTCGTATTTAATTTGATTATCCTTGTATTTTTGACCCAGGGAATTTTCAAATTTTTTGAGATTCTCCACAGAATTGTCGAATTTTTTTAAAACTTCGTCATAGTCTTTGTTCAGTTTATCAAACTCTTCCTCCTTTATTATATAGAGGGGATAGTTATCGTAAATCTTCTCCATTTCGGAGTGCGATTGCTTAAGAGCTTCTAGGGTATCCGTGTAATAATCTTCCTTTTTGGTTACTGGACCACACTCGTCGGCCCTGCCTCGGATGATTTCTATCATTTTTTCCACTGTTACCATGTGGTTAGTTGATCTTATTGTGATACTGCTGTATCTTTTGAAGATTTCGGCGTCTGTGTACATTATCTTCTCCTTATCCAATTTCGTCAGGGATCTATTTATTCTCCTGAACGTTTCTGTGTACTGCTTGGTGGCTTTCGTAAAACTGTCATCCACCTTCCTCATTTGGTCGTTAAATCTCTTCCTTTTATCTTTATCCCCTGGGTCCAGGATCATCATTTTATAGTCACTCTCCAGCTGTACTGCCTCGTCCCTGAACTCCTCGTAGCATTTCATGAAAGTATCGTAAGATAGATTTGCCCTTTCAGAAAATTTTTTAGATTCCACTGAATTGACGTATTTATTGAATTCCGTGATGTATTTGACCGTATCTTCCATCAGCGAACGCATAGTTTCCCTAGTTAGGTATTCAGTGTTTGCGTTCGCCCAATCCAGTCCCTCGGAGGAGATCGCATTACACCTCCCATTTAGGGCTATGATTGCCCCCAATGCGATTATATTGTACAATTTCATGTAAATTCTCTAGATTCCGATAAAACTGAAAACATAATGAGGCATGCATTGTGATTAGGTAGTGTGTAAATTTACAAGTGTAAAATTGAATGGCATGATTTACCACAAATTTAAATTTACAGATTATTATTTAAAAATATTCACATTCTGGGTTGAAATTGGCGGCGCTAGCCCTTGGTCAGGTACAGTTGTAGAACGTCCCCCTAAGTGTGTATTAGTCTCATTATTTTCAAATATTTGGGGTTTTTATCTATAATACTTACCGGTCTGAGTTGAACGTGAAATATTCGGTCGTGTTGAAGTCCTAGTTTCTGCATCATGCATATTACTGGGCTTGTTTTGGCCACCACCTCCACGGTGTGTCCTATAATGTTACAAGATTCCTCCACCATTCCTGTAAATTTTTATTTAAATTCGAAGTTTTTTAGTTTATATTACATAATTTATATTTATTTTTTTTACTATTTATGTTATCAACAGATAAATCAAATATCTAATCCTATGAAAATCTTACCTAGGTTGGAGGCTAGGTAGCTCGACTTCGACGTGATGACGTCGATTCCCGCCACCTGGGTAAACTGGTGTACTAGTTGCGGTAACAGTTTGTGCGGTCTTATTATTGAGTATGAGTGTATATTTTGCGGGAAGAGCTGTTCTAGGTACTTTGAGTTTGGCTCCACTGTGTACCACTCTCGGTGTGCCAGGTCAAGTTGCGACGGTATGTGTGACAGCACGTCTTTAACCATTGGGAGGAACTTGACGCAGTTGACGTCAGTTGCTCCCACTGCGTTAATGAGCGTGATTGGCACTTCTATATAGTCGCCTTCGCACACCTGGCACACGCTTGCAGAGGCTGCCAGGTTTATGTCCTCTCCGTGCACGCTTGACAGGTCTCTCGTGAACGTGATCGTTCTACTGCTGTTTTTTTTGAGTACTTCAAACATGAATTTGCTGATAAATATCGATTTTTTTGCATTTGTTCCGTTTGAACTCGCTGCATTTTTGACGCTACTTTTTGACGATTTGCGATAGAATAGTCCCAATACATCTCTTCCGCTTTCCTTTCCTCTTGCAGAGTCACTTTTATTTGCCACTTCCTTGTTTGCGTTTGATGTTTCTCCCGATGATTGGTACGAGTATGTATACCCGAATGAGTTTTTATGTAATGTACATGACGGTTCCACTCTGGCTCGAATGATAACGTCGATTCTCAGTGATTTTTTAGCAGTTAAAACCGGTTGAAAGAGTATATAGCTTCGATCGTACTCCAGTTTATCTTTATAAACCCTTTTAAATTCCCCAACTACCACTTCTGAGCGCATAACCATGACGTCAGTCACGTTCTTGTACCACCCCTTACTCACTTGGAGACATAAGGATATTTCCATACCGTTCAAATACTCCACCACCTTGTCAAACGTTCTCGTGCCCATCATGTTCCAGCTACTGTGTAGCATTCCCCAGCCCCTTCTTTCCACCATGTCCCAAATTCTACTTTCTAAAGTCGGTTTCCCGTCACTTAGTTTTCCTCCAATCAGTAGTTTCCTTCCTCCTGTAAGCACCTCTCTACACGGCTCAGTTTCATCTGATTTAAATGAGTGATAGTTCATGGACGGTTTGGATTCAAAGTTCGAACTTCCAAAACTCTTGGTCTGAGATGATATTAGCTTAAATATTGATTATTTTATTTATTTAAAACTTTAACTAGATAGTTAAAAGGTTTACCTTATTGAGATCCTTTGGAAAATCTACGATTCCGTAGGCCAGATAGTCTGATTCAGTAACCACCTCGTCCTCGGTCTGTTTCGGAGTGCTCGTTGACTCATTGTTCACAGACTTTTGTGGTTTCGCTTTCCCTCTTGAGCTGAGTTTTTTCCTTAATGATTTTTCCTTTGCTGGGTTATAGTTTGTCGAGTAAGGATCGTATGCTTCATATTTATTATCTGGTTCAATTAGTGTAAGATCATCTCTTGTGTCTGTTCTTGCAATATCTTGCTCTTTTTTGGATGGTTTTTCGCTCGATGATTCGTTTACATTGCTAGTTGAATCAACTTGCGAATTTACGGATGGTTCGTCGACATAATCAAATACATTTCTTTTTTTCCTAAAAGCGAAACAACTTATTCTTCTAGATTGTGGTCTAGGTGTTGGCATTATAACAAATTGTATAATACGATGAAAATATTAAACAGTTGTATCATATATATCCAGGTTCTGCATTAAATGTTATAAATTTTAATTAAATATATCCTATTATAACAGAACATGAATAACAATATGTTAAAACAAAAACAAAAGGATAATATAGCTCTAAAATCGATCAATGAAGTATAACTACCTCACATTTTTTTATTTAATATAAATCAGATTATTAGTCAGATAATATTTTCTTGATTTTCTTTTCATACACTTATATCATTAATTTGGCTCATTAATTTCGTTTTGCTCCTTTATCCTCATACGTGGTCGTGCAAAGGTGTTTCGCTACTGTTGTCGCACCTTCCATCAGTAAAATTTTATCTTAACATAGAATCAAGTTTTAATAATTTTGTAATAAACTTTAGCCCGTTTGCTTTAAAATATTCACATATTTAGATCCTTTTCACAATCACAACTGTACACACTTTGTGCCCCCAATTTACCTCTATCACTTAACTTATTAATTAGATATTTTTAACAGTTAAACATCCAAATGTGATGAATGTAACTGTATAAGATTTATTCAATTGCATTTAGATAATATGGATAAATACGAGAAAAACTGTTGGTGGCTCCATCTAGAGTATTGTGGGCTCCAGGGTGTTTACACCTTTTATATGTGTATAAAATTAAATATTAAATAACGGTCTTTTATAGATTGTATATTGTTAATGAAAATTATTTAAAATTGTGTATTGAGTCAGACATTAGGGTCGACTCTGAAGATTCTACACAAAAAATTAAGATATGTTAAGGGTCTTTTCATTTTATTTACGATTTTAACTATTTACGTATAACATTTTGTTTATTTTGTTTTTTTGACTTTGCTGATTGATATGTATGGGGGTTTAGTTCCTCTGAGGATATTAAAACTAGTTAATGACACATCACTTTATTATTAAATATCTAATATTTTAAATTGGATATTATTCATTATTTTATGTGTAAATATATCTTTATCTGCCCTCGAATTGGTAGATTTTTATTTGGTAAATAATTATTTACGGAAATATTATTTTTAATTCTTTTATCCTGTAATTTATATCAAATTTTTCATTGCAGTTTTATTCTTTTAACCGATTTTGTAATTATTTAACCCATTTAGCAACCCCTATCCCGCACATTAAAAGTCAAACAAGGCAAAAATAAAGTAAATAAAGATGACAGAAGATATGGACATGGAAGATAAAAATAAAACGGAAGAGACGAAAAGCAGTAATGCCACACCGAGAGAAGACGGAGAAGATGAAATGGCCAATAAAGAAAGAAGATACCTGAACAGGCTGCTGGTAGAGGACGCAGTAAACGACGATAACTCAGTGGTGGCCCTGAACCCGAAGAGAATTGAAGAACTGGGACTGTTTAGAGGAGATACAATTCTACTTAGAGGAAAAAAAAGGAGGTCTACAGTCTGTATAGTGCTCTCAGACAATGACCTGGACGAGTCGAAAGTAAGAATGAATAAAATAGTGAGAAAAAACCTGAGAGTTATGCTGGGAGATTTTGTTAGGATATCACCGTGTCCAGACGTGCCATACGGAAAGAAAATACAGGTGCTGCCAATAGATGATACGGTTGAAGGGTTGTCGAAAGAGTCACTGTTCAACGTGTATCTGAAGCCTTACTTCCTGGAAAGTTATAGGCCAGTGAAGAAGGGGGACCTGTTCCTAGTGAGAGGAGCGTTTAAAGCTGTGGAATTTAAGGTGGTGGAAGTGGACCCGGGAGAGTACTGCATAGTGGCACCGGACACAGTGATATTCCACGAAGGAGACCCGATTAAGAGAGAAGATGAAGAGAAACTGGATGATGTGGGATACGACGATATAGGAGGGTGCAGAAGGCAAATGGCACAAATAAGGGAAATGATAGAACTGCCACTGAGGCATCCAGGGTTGTTTAAGACACTCGGAGTAAAGCCGCCGAGAGGTGTGTTATTGTACGGACCTCCGGGAAGTGGAAAGACACTAATTGCAAGAGCAGTGGCAAATGAGACAGGAGCATTCTTCTTCCTGATAAATGGGCCTGAAGTTATGAGTAAGATGGCAGGAGAGGCTGAAAGTAACCTGAGAAGAGCATTTGCAGAAGCTGAAAAGAATGCACCATCGATCATATTTATAGATGAAATAGACTCAATAGCACCAAAAAGAGAAAAAACAAACGGAGAAGTGGAAAGAAGAGTAGTAAGTCAGCTTCTGACATTAATGGATGGACTAAAAGGAAGAGGTCAGGTGGTAGTGATAGCAGCAACAAATAGACAGAACTCAATTGACCCAGCTTTGAGAAGATTTGGAAGATTTGATAAGGAAATAGATATAGGGGTTCCAGACGATCAAGGGAGGCTGGAAATACTGAAAATACATACTAGAAACATGAAATTAGACCCTCAAGTAAAACTGGAGGAGCTAGCGGCAAACTCACACGGGTTCGTGGGAGCAGACTTGGCACAGCTCTGTACGGAGAGTGCCTTGAGCTGTATCAGAGAAAAGATGGGAGTGATAGACCTGGAGGATGACACTATAGACTCGAGTATTTTGGACTCACTGGCAGTGACGCAGGAGCACTTCAACAACGCAATGAACACGTGTAACCCATCGTCACTGAGGGAGACAGTGGTGGAAATACCAAACGTGAAGTGGGACGACATAGGAGGACTCGAACAAGTGAAGTCTAGTCTGAGGGAGATGATACTCTACCCAATCGAGCACCCGGAAAAATTTGAAAAGTTCGGAATGTCGCCATCCCGAGGAGTGCTGTTCTACGGGCCACCGGGGTGCGGAAAGACACTGCTTGCCAAGGCGGTGGCCTCAGAATGCAGCGCCAACTTCATATCAATTAAAGGTAACCACTCTAACCATTATTTCTGTGATTAATAATTAACATTATTAATCACAGTAATCATAGTTAGATTAATAATTATTAGTTATTGATTGTTATTTAATAAATTACTATAAACTAATGATACATACTAATTTATTAAATAGGCCCTGAACTGTTGACTATGTGGTTTGGAGAGTCGGAGGCTAACGTGAGAGAGGTGTTTGACAAGGCGAGAACCAGTGCTCCTTGTGTACTGTTCTTTGACGAGTTGGACTCGATAGGAACTGCAAGAGGGAACCCGGGAGACACCAGTGGAGCTGGAGACAGAGTGATGAATCAGCTGTTGACTGAGATAGACGGAGTTGGGGCCAAGAAGAACATATTCTTTATCGGAGCAACAAATAGGCCCAATTTACTGGATGAAGCTCTGTTGAGACCAGGAAGACTGGATCAGCTGATATATATACCGCTGCCAGACCTGCCAGCCAGGGTTAGCATACTGAACGCAATACTCAAGAAGTCACCGGTGGCTGACAATGTGCCAATATCATACCTGGCACAGAAGACTGCAGGATTCTCAGGTGCAGATCTTGCTGAAATGTGTCAAATAGCTGCTAGAGCAGCTATTAGAGACGCAATTCAGCACGAGGAACTGACAAACAACACAGCAAATGCCACCACTAATGCAAATACGAATAACGCAACAACAGACGGAGGTAAAATGGCAAATGGAACTGAATTTAAATACGAGATCACAAGGAAGCACTTTCAAGAGGGACTGTCACTGGCTAGACACAGCGTGACATCCAGTGACCTGAGCAAGTTTGACGCCTTCAGAACCAAGTTTGACCCAATGTACAAGAACAGAAACGCAGCAAACGGAGACGAAATCGAGATCGACTGGCCGGAGAACGACGAGGTGACCATGGAACCCATGGAGGAAGACGACCTATACTCATAATAAATAAAACAATAAACTAATATTATACAATAAATATTTATATTTCTAGGTAAATATAAATATTTATTCTATGATATTAATTTACTGGGTAGACGAGTAAATTCATCTAAAGAATAAATTATGTTACATTAAATTTTAGAAAATGTGGTAATAAAAGTGTCGTTGAACGATTGAGGGTGAAGTTCGAAGGGGAGAAGAGCAGTTTCCGAGAGAGCGAATGAGTCCTTGAAAGATAAGTCGGTGAGAGAGTAGTCGGAAAGACTGTTGCCAACAAGAATAGTATTTTCCAAACTTAAATTGTTAGAATGAACCAGTTCACCCAAATCTTCCAATTCATTAGATTGATTAGATCCATCCAAATCATTATGTTCATTAGATTGATTAACTTGATCAGATTGAGCGAGAGTTTGACAAACCTTAAGGGGACATTTGTTGTCTAAGATCCCTTCGAGAACACCTTTGTATAGGAACTTCTCACAGTGAGGCATCCAGAGAATAATGTTAAAGTGTTTAGATTTTGAATGGGATTGTGATTGTAAATGTGTTGATGAATGTGTTAATGATGTTGATTGAGATGAAGGTTGAGTTTGTGAATTTGAATCAGTGTGAGAACTTGAGTTTGGTGAAGTTAAATCAGAATGAGTAAAACGAGTTGAATCCATAGAAGATTGAGAATCTGAATCAAAGTGTGGATGTGTTGATTGAACTTGAGAATCTGAACTAAGTAAATTAAATTCTTCATCAAGTTGATCGTTTTTTTTGAATTTAAAGTGATAGTTTTTTAGTTTATTCCATACGAGGTGGTCAGTTTTTGACATTACAGGGTCAAAAATGTGAACGGATGAAGGTTTCAGAAAGTGAGTGAGTAAGAGGCACACAGACCATTGATATAAACAAGATTTAGCCAGAACCATTGAAGTATTTTCAATTGTACCGCATCCGAGAGCGTAAATAATGAGATTATTTGAGCTAATTTTGGATTTTAGGTCTTTGAGGAGTTTAGAGAGGAAGGGAGTTGAATTATCGTACACAGTTTGAATTTCTTTAATGATTCTTTCAAATTTTTTTTGAACTTTGGTTTCATCAGGTTCAGAGGAGGTTTCTTTGGGATTATTGTTGCGATTTCTGGGATTATTGGTCCTTTTGAAGGACCTTCTTCCGGTTACCTCGATCCAGCCACCGGACATGGAATAAGGGACTGATCGAAGTAAACATACAATATAAATAATTAACAAATATTGTGTGTTTTTATTTATTGACTGGGGTTGCTAATGGTGTTTGCTGTTGTTCCTTCTTGGCCCTCTTTGAAGGACGGTCTCCAGCGCTGGGTTTCGAAGCCTGTAAAATTAAGTATTTTTATCAATTATTTTTAAAAAGAGTTAAAATTAAGCACTTATATGATTATAAATCTTTTAAAATGTGTATTAAACTAACCTCTTTAGTTATGTGTTTAATGATGTAGTCAGCTCTCTTAGACAGATCAAGGGGCGTTCTTGATCTAAAAAACAAGTTCAGATGAAACTTCGGGTCCATTCTCACAAAATCAAGCAAGTTAGTCCACTTATCATATCCTAATTTAAAAATTAATGAAATATTGTTCTTACCGAATAGAGATATTATGTTCATCAGGAATCTGTCTTCTTCCTCGGAGAAGCTGCACTTGCCTCTGTGGGCTGAGAAGAGCACTTCAGTTCCCACCCAGGGGTTCTTCAAAGTCAGTTGCTTGTTCAAAATTGTCTGATAAATTTATTATTATTGTTGTTATAGTTATTGTTATTAATCAATAATAATTAATAATTAATAAATAATTATCAATAACTAGGTGTGTTACCTGATGTAATTGATGTACTTTCAGTAGGTTCTCTTCTCCTTGTTCTATTCTCTTAATGT
>JAQQTN010000068.1:14633-28234 GCA_029379255.1 Theileria luwenshuni
TCAACAGTCTATACTCAGTGTTAAACATTCTGACTACTTCGCTTAATTTTGACTCTTCGTTTTTAATTCTGTGTGCTTCGTCTATTATTAGGTACTTCCAGTTCAATTTTCCCAATGGTCCTTTTGTTTTACAACAGATTTCATACGATGTAACAAATATGTCGTATTTATCTGGGTCTAGTTCAAACGCCACTAGGTTCGCTCTTTCTTCCTTGTTTCCGATAAATTTTAGTACTCTCAGCGATGGGCAAAACCTATTAATTTCAGAGATCCAGTTTCCAATTGTTGACTTTGGGGCTAGAACCATGTGTGGTCCATTTATTTTGTGCGTTTCCTTGAGGTATGCTAGGAAACTGATTGTTTGAAACGTCTTTCCCAGACCCATTTCGTCTGCCAATATTCCGTTGAGTCCTTTTACGTATAAACCCACTAGCCACCTTAGTCCTTCGATTTGGTAGGGTTTTGAACGTCCTACTATTATTTTAGGTTGATCTACTGCGTCTACGATTGACTTTATTT
Organism: Theileria luwenshuni; assembly: GCA_029379255.1. Lineage (NCBI taxonomy): Eukaryota > Apicomplexa > Aconoidasida > Piroplasmida > Theileriidae > Theileria > Theileria luwenshuni. The sequence continues at coordinate 15,153 of JAQQTN010000068.1, forward strand.
CTGATTTTTTAAATTTGACGTTTACTCCCGTCCTTGACATTGACAGTATTTCGTCAATACATCCTCCTTCGTTGAGTATTTTATGCAATAGTGTCGTATGAGGACCTAGGTTATATGTACATTGTACTTTGTCTTTGTTATAGAACTTAAAATCATTTGTTACTTGCTTTACCTCAACTTGGTTCATATTAATTGGCTTAGTTACATCATTTAGCCTTTGTTCTTGTTTAAATTCTTCAGAATGGTTTTGGAGTTTAGTTTTATCTCCGTTAAGCATTGCATTATTATCATTCCTTTGTACGCTTGATTCGCTACTAGATTGACCGAAACTGATCGGAGATTCTAGTTCAGTGTGTAAATTTGAACTAGAATTTAAATCATTTGGACTTGACATGATTAGGATACATATATACTGATACAGTAACAACAAAAAACTATGTTATTTTTTTATTACAGGGTGGTTAAATTTTCTACCGGTATTATTTACTGCGATAATGTGTATTAAAACCATTTACTCCTATATCGCCGGTTTCGTACACATTTAATCTTAAACTGGTATTAAAGTAGTGATACATAATGCATAACATAGTAGTATTTTACTAGGGATTAGTTTTACGTAATTTTGTGGTGGTTATGTATATGGTCCAGTACCATATATATTACAATCATTATCAAATTATTAGCATTTTAACAATTCCTTCAATCTTGCATTTGGAATTACAAGTTCCACTTCATTTTTATACGATTCCATACCTTTATGTAACATTTTCAACACTTTAATGTCCAATTCGAGGGCAGGTGCCTTGACCACCTCAACCTCGTCATCCACGACATTTATCACGTCCTTTTCATTTAAACATCTCTGTGATATCAATTTTTTATCCTTATCTACTCTATAAAGCACACTTTTCCCTCCATTTCTTCCCAATTTGAGGCCTCTCGTGTTCCCAGCCATTAAAGTCAGTTTATTTGGTATCTTTTCGTCCAATATCTTCCTAATTACTCTATCTTCGCTTTCGTTGTACAAATAGATCAGTGCGTCGTACATTAGCTCCTGTTCCTTCACCTTTGTCCTCTGGTATGTGGACTTGAGATGTGTAATTATATCATCGTAGGATTCCTCCAAATTTTTTTGGCTAATTATTTATTTTAATTTCTAATTACTACCTTTTCAATATTGCCACTGTGTAAAGCAGCTGAACCATCTGAGTCGGTTCCAAGGTCCCCTCTATTGACCCAAATACCCTCTCAATTATAATTTTCCAAAATTTTTCATTTTTTCTCGAAAAGTCTAATTGCGATAATATAAATAGGTGATAAAATAGCTCCCTTTTAACATAATTTTTTTCTTTAATTCTCATTTCTATTCCGTTTAAGATGTGTTCCACCGTTTTCACCTCCACGAACCTAAATCTGTTATCTCATCATTATTTACCCTGTTGAGTTCATTAGTGTCAAAAACGTCGATATTTCTTCTGTTGTCATATTTTTATTTTTTATTTCCGAATTCAATAATTCTCTAAATTTATATTAATGTTCATAACCTACTTCAGCTCCTTCACCCTTACATCTTCGGACCTTCCGAAACTCGATAAAAGCAGGATAATCTTCTTGATGGACAACTTCTGTTTTTATTTTATTTTTATTTACCTTACTTTTTCGTTAATGTGTAAATTCCAAACATGATCCAGCAGTTCCTTGCATTCCACCCTGTACCTAGACAAACTCTCCAGATTCCTGTACTTTTTTAACCTTTAATTCTTACTTTATTCCATTTAACGGGCTTATTTCCTTCATTTTCAGTCCCACTTGTGTCTTTATTGATTCCACCAGGTACACATTGTCCATGTTCAGATAACTTGTGTTCTTTGCCAGGTTGTACAGATCGTAAGAATAGTTATTCATGTGCTTAACCAAAGCCTTACTCAACGGATTTAATAGCTAATTATTCGTTATTTCATCACATTCAACTTCCTTACCTCTTTATGAGACAGATTTAGTCCTCTGTACAGAGTCAACAGCTCCAGTGCTCTCTTCGGTGTAGCCGTTTCACACATTTCCTCAGATCTATTAATATTTAAATATTTTCCAAAATATTTAAATATTAATAGATTTTATTAAATATTCTGTTGTTTTCTCACCTTATTATTGCTCCTTTGAGTATATTTTCGTTCGAGAAGCCCAGTTGTCGGTATGCGTTCAATGCCTTTTAATTTTCATTAAACCAAACCTTTACCCTTATTATTTGAAATGGATACATTTTGTGGACGTGGTCTTTAAATTCATATGTGGAATCCTCTATTTTTTCCAACCTGTTACATCCTTCCAGTGCCTATGTCTTGTCAATGCAACCACCTTACCATTCTTTCTATATTTTTTGTTATTTCTTCCTCTCTATTTCCTTCATTATATTTTACTATTTTTTCTCTTATTTCCGTTGTTACTGTAATGATTCCTCTCTTTCTGATGGCCTTCCACAATCCCATTCCAATCCCTCCCAAACTCCTCATCTTTATTGGTACTCTGGTTTTTCAATTTATTTCTAATTCTTAAAATTATAAATGGCAATAATCATTTCTAACCTCTAAAATTTAAACACAAACAAATATAAATTAACACATATACACATAAATATGTAAACTGACTTAAGCTACTACTACTACCACTACACACCCTAATTATAATTAACACATATTTTATTTTCAAACATTTTTAGCATTTAATGCTGCCACCAGTGGCTTTACTGATACCACTTGTGAAAATAAACAGTTTAAATCCTTCCAATACAATCCTATCTTTTCCTTCACCATCACCGATAGTTTATCATTTCCCATTGGTCTTCCAACCAGTAGTACTCTAAAAATAATAATTATTATTATTATTCTAGTTATTATTATTGTTGTTATTATTCTAGTTGTTATTAATATTAATTTTATTATCATTATCGTTATTATTGTTGTCAGTGTTACCTGTTAAGTTTACTGGCTCTTGATCTTAATACCACGTTTTGTGCTATATTTTCCACAAACATCATCACCAATGACGTTGAAAAATCCTCCGGTTTTGCCTAAAGTTATTTTGTATGTTATTTTCCTTTATTGTTTTTATTTTATTTTATCTCTTATTATTTTATTCTATTCTTACTATCTTTTCTTCCCATTCCTTTTCTCCGTTTTTTTCAAATAATTCCTTCATATTTGGTGTTTGTAACTTTCCAAATCTCGATGCCGGTATGTTCGGCGGCAAATTAACCAGGTCATACCCTCCTCCGTAAATATCCAAAACTAAAATATCACATTTTCCGTAATCTCCTTTCTCGGACAGGTCTACTAGTTGATCCAGGTTATAATCTCTATACTTTTCAAATCCCTTAACTCTTTTTTCAAAATTTTTAACGTATCTTCTAAAAATTGTAGTTACTGTCACTGGTCCCATTGGTGAGTGACCTAGGTACCTCGTTCTCCCTTCAAATGGAACTAAGTAGTAAGTTACTCCTTCCTCGAGTAGTACTACCAGAGAATCCTCTGATGTGTTTTTGTTCGGCCTTCTAACAACTTTCTTAGATTCATCATTTTCATTTTCTAATTCTAATGAATATGAAAAATCGACCAGGTTGTTAACCTCCCTCAGTCCATCTCCAAGTACAAAATCATCCTCTACAAAGTTAACCTTATTTTCATCAAATTTTCCCTTAACTTGGTTCAATTCATCATCATTTCCAACCACATTTAGCTTTTCTACCAGGGGATAATACTTCTCAGCCTGAATGTGTGTATTCTTTAACTCATACCTTTTTTAGGAAGGAAGAAAGGTCTTGGTTTAAAACTGAGTAGTAGTACAACTTAGAAGATGAGTTGAGGAGTTTGTACGAGTGTGACTGTGTCAGGGAATCTCCGCAATCTCTTTGAAAATCGTTCAAGCTGTTTGCGTATCTATCATCTTCGTCGACCAGGGCTATTTCCAGTGAATATTCATTATCGCATTTATTGGACACATATACGCTTAGTGTGGATCCCATTATGGGAATATAAATGTGTATTACTTTAAAATATCTTCATGTGTAGAGTTGAGATAATGAGCGTAGATGGTGTCAGGTTTTTAGATCCTTGTTGAGTCCTTTGTTTAAACATCGCATTCCTGAACCCTATTATTATTATTTTACTAATAAATATTAAAAATTTTAGAGTTAAAGTTAGTTTGGTAATTCTCTGGTCAATTGTGAGGATTGGAAAATTGACCGCATCTCTTTATTCAAATTTACAGTATATATGTTTTGTTTTTAAATTCTAACTTTATGAAAAATATTTTGAATTTATATTAAATTTTTGTCTCTTAATATAGTCACGCTCTTAATAGTAGAATCACAGATCCGAAATGAAGGCCTCACTGTTACTCATCGGAAAATTATTACTCATCTTATACCTCAATAAAGGCCATAATTTTACATCATGCACAGAATCGGAGGGCCTGGAAGTAGTTGAGGATCCAGTCGACTCTGGAGATGTATCCGTAGAGGCGGAGAAGCCCGCGGAGTTGTCGGAAGAGGAGCTTTTAGATAGCTCCGACGACTCAAATGTGCTAACAAGCGATAAAATATTTAAAGAAACTGGAAACGCAGAAAAATACGAGTATCAGGCCGAAGTAACGAGACTCCTTGACATCATCGTGAACTCGCTGTACTCGAGCAAGGATATCTTCCTGAGAGAGCTTATCTCAAACAGCGCAGACGCACTGGAAAAATATAAAATCACATCGCTGCAAAAAAACTATAAAGATAAAGACGATTTGAAGCCCTTCGTGAGACTGAGGTCGTACCCGAAGAAGAGGCTGCTGACCATTTGGGATAACGGAGTGGGAATGACGAAAAGCGACCTGATGAACAACCTGGGAACAATCGCGAAGAGTGGGACCGCAAACTTCCTGGATTCCCTGTCGAAAGTGGGAAACGACCCGAACTTGATAGGACAGTTCGGTGTGGGATTCTACTCGGCATTCCTAGTGGCAGATACAGTGATCGTACAATCAAAGCACCACGACGATAAGCAGTACGTGTGGAAGTCGTCGGCGGCAAACAGCTACGAGTTGTTTGAGGACAAGGATAACAGTTTAGGGGACCACGGCACCCTGATCACGCTGGAGCTGAGAGAGGACGCCACCGAGTACCTGAAGACGGAGGTGCTGGAGAACCTAGTGAAAAAGTACAGTCAGTTTGTAAAGTACCCGATTCAACTGTACAAAAAGCTGAAGGACAAAAACGAAGTGGACTGGGTTAACGTGAACCAGACACAACAAATATGGACGAGAAATAAGAATACAATCACGGAACAGGAATACAACGACTTTTATAAAACGATCAGTGGAAAGGACGAGGAGCCACTGGCACACGTGCACTTCACAGCGGAAGGAGACGTGGATTTCAAGGCGCTTCTCTACATACCGAGTGCGCCGCCGGCCATGTATTTCACGAACGAGGCGGTAGGCCATAACGTAAAGCTGTACTCGAGAAGGGTGTTGGTTTCTGAGGGTCTGAGGGACTTCATACCCAGGTACCTGTTCTCAGTTTACGGTGTAGTAGACTCAGACTCCTTTCCGCTAAACGTGTCCAGAGAGTATCTGCAACAAAGTAAACTAGTTAAAGTTATAGGGAAGAAGGTAGTGAGAACGGTGTTGGACACTCTGTATGAGGTTATGAAGGATTCTGATGATAAGGTAAAGTCAGTAAAGGAGGAGTTGAACAAGGTAAAGGAATTAAAAGATGAGAAGGAGTGGAATAAGTATAAAAAAGAATGGAAAAAGACAGATGAAGAGGATTATAAGCAATATGAAGATGTGAGAAAGAGGGAGATGGATCAACAGAAGGAGAAGAAGAGGAGTTGGAAGGATGATGTGGACATTAGGAGGAAGAAGTTGCAGAAGAAGATGAGAGAGGTGGATAAATACGGAAAGTTTTATAAGAGTTTTAAAGGAAGTTTGAAGGTGGGATGCTACGACGATGAACAGAATAGGAAGAAGATAGCGAAATTGTTGAAGTATAAGACGCTGTACAGTGAGACTGAGCTTACGTTTGACGAATATTTGGAAAAAATGCCAGAAGAACAGACTGAAATATATTTTGTAACAAGTGAAAATTACGATGATTTGAAACAAATGCCACATTTACAGGGTTTGAGGAAAAGAAAATACGACGTTCTGTATTTACATGACACTATGGACGAAGGGTGTTTGACAAAATTGGAGGAATATAAAGGGAAGAAGTTTAAGAACGTACAAAAGGCAGACTTGAACCTTAAGTTGACAGACGAGGAGAAGAAGGAAGAGGAAAGAAAGGAGAATAAGTACAGAGGAATGATCATATACCTGAAGAATCTGTTCCCAGAAACTTCAGGAGTGAAGTTGTCGAGGAGGCTCGTGGAGGACCCGTGCACGGTGGTGGCATCGGAGTGGTCGATGTCGTCGCACATGGAAAAACTCATGAAGTCCTACGCAGTGCACAGAGACGACAACTTTGACACCTTCAACAAGCTGAGCAGCAAGGTCCTGGAGCTTAACCCGGATCATCCGATCATGGTCAAGCTCCTCTACCTGTTCACACAGGCGCAAAACATGGATAAACCCAAAGAACCAGAATCTAAATCAGAAAGTGAATCTGATTTAGATTCTGATTCAGAAAAGGGTGAATCCAAATCCAAATTAGATGATAAAGATAAAGATAAAAAGAAATCGGAATTAGACAAAAAAGACAAAAAGGATGAAGATAAAGTAAAGGAAGAAGGGGTGGAAGTGGAAGATGAAAAGACGAAGGAATTGAAAGAGAAGAAGAAGAAATATATGAAGAGGTTGGATAGACATTTTAAGTTGTTGTATAATGCGGCAAAACTTAAGAGTGGGTTTGTGTTGGAAGAGCCACAGTTGGTGGTAAATTATTTGTATGAAAAGTTGAATAGATCGTTGGGAGAGTATGTCGAGAAGGATTATGAACAGACGAAGGAATTAAAATTGGATGATTTTGAGGTTCCAAAAGTAGAGTTGGAGGTGCCAGAGCATGTAAAGAGGTTACAGGAACAAGAGAGAATGCGGAAGGAGATGGAAGAAGCTGAAAGAGCAAAGAAGGAATTGGAAGATCAGGAGAAATTAATAAAGGAAATGGATTTAGAATATGAAAAGGAAAAGGAAAAATTAGAAAAATTAGATAAAAAAGAAAAAGACAAGGATAAATCAGATAAAAAGGATAAAAAGGAAGTGGTGGAAGAAGAGGATGAGGATGATGATGAGGAAACGGCAGAACAGAAGCGAGAAAAGGCGAATAAGCAAGCACAGGAATTGCATGAGATATTTATGGGAAAGGATCCTGAGGGATTTGAAGTTACGAGAGGAGTGTTGGACGAGGACGATGACGAGGGCTCGATGTTTGACGCCCTAAAGGCCAAGGGAATGGACGTGGAAAAGCTGAGAAACAAGGAGGAGGACTACGACTGGTCGTCGGATGAACTGTAATTTACAAGAGATAATATAATATAGTTTAAATTAAATACACGATATATACATTTATATTTATATATACAATATATAAATATAAATGTACATACATGTGTTTACACATATGTAAGTATATTGATGCTGATGTGTAAGTTAATTATTAGATGTGATTAGATTATAATTATGAAAATTATATATTTATTGCAATATTTCAAAGATTATAATAATAATTTAAAATAAAATATATAAATACATAATAAATAACAAATAAACGAATATAACTGAATGTGTTGAAACACTACACCAATGATGAAGGGGTGTTTCAGAAGAAATTGTTCAAAATGTGTATTAAAAACGTGAAATGGGATATTAGAGGCTGATGGAAGGGGAAAGACTGTTCGAGGAGCTCGTGGCGACCTTCTGTGGGCCTCTGGTGGTGGTTAGAGAGCTTGGGTTACCGAGAAGGGATAACTCTTCCAGTTTACCCAGAAAAGGAGTGGAAATGCTTAGAGAAGCGATTAAAGTGAATGAGAAGGCGGTTTGGATGACATTTGCAGATTTTGATAGTTTGGCGACCATGTTACAGGATGACTTGGAGGAACAGCTGTTGGATTCCCTGAGAAAAAATGATGAAGAGGTGAGATTGAGGATGGAAATGACATTAGAAGATCAAGATCAAGATCAGGAGAAATTAATAAAGGAAATGGATTTAGAGTATGAAAGAGAAAGGGAAAGGGAGGAACAAAGGAATAGACATACTAAGTGGTTTAGGGATTGGTGTGTAAGACTGGCTACATTGATGAGGATTAAAAGGCATAAAGACCTGGAAATACCGTTGGAAAAGGATGGAGTTGTGATATTTGTAGATGAAGGAGTTGAATTGGAGGTAATTGAATTGGTACTTGAAGATTATAAGGAGTTTCCATTGGGAGTGGTTTATAGAGCATATGAGGATGATAACGCAGAAGGTGAAAACAAGGAGAGGGATAATCACCAAGGGGATCAAGAAGATAAGGGTGAAGACAGTAACAACCAGAATAACGACCATAAAGAGAATTTAGACCAAAATAACAACAAAAAAGAAGAAAAGGAGAAGGACCAAGAACAAAAGTTAAAAGAACTTTTAAGTAAATATAATGTACAATATTGTAAAATAGCTTGTAAAATAAATAAAAATGAAGATGATAAAGAAGATAGAGATGATTATGGAAATGAAAGCTATGACAAATTGAGGGAGTTTGGGGAGAACTTTATAGAATTGTGTTTGGAAAGGATAAGAGAGGAAGTGGAGGAGACGCAGAATTCACTGAAGAATGTTAAGGTGTCGTCTAAGATATTGAAGTCTATGGAGTCGGAAAGGATGATAGCGAAGTTTACGACGTTGATGTGTGACGAGCTGGTGGTGGGACTTGAGGGAGTGGCAAACAGCGTGCAGAAGTCAAGCATGGACCACGAGATACAGGCAATGGCACAAATAATATGTGGAGTGTATAAATATAGATATAAAAAGGTTGAGAGTAAACAACAACCAGGAATAATATTAGAAGAAGAAGAAAGTAGAATACAAGAGTCAAACACGGTGATATCGCATTTAGACAAGGCAGTGGTGTTGTTTGGTAAGTACGGATGTGTGTGGGAGTCGTTTCTGAGTGCCATACTTATGGCAGTGATAGGAGAAGTTGAAGAAGTGAATAAGTTGTTGGCAAAGAATTCAACTTTGGAGTTGAAGAGTAAAAGTGACTATGCAAGGTCGGCATTATGTGTAGAGTATAGTGCAATAAGGTCAAACAAAGAGAAAAAAAAGAGGTTTCAAATGGTGATGGCAGGTCATCTGTTCAATCAAGCGGGAATGCAAAACCTGAGTAGAAGGTGTTACCTGCAATGTATAGAAGAGTACGAAGAATGGGAGTTGGCCCAAGAGCATCTGTACAGTCTCCTTGGAACATTTGATAGCAATTACCTGGTTAACTGTTTAAACATACTGGCAAACAGGTATGAGAATAAATACATGGAAGAAACCAACAACTACAATGTGGATAGTAACAACAGTAATGGTGATAACTACAACAACATTAATGACAAAAACAACAATTTAAATAATAGTAAAGATACTAATATGAATAAAGATAATGTAAATAAGGAATTGGAAAAGAAAGATGATGAAAAGGAGTACTATTACCTTAAGAGGTTAATGAAGCTGAAAGGATTTGAAAATAAGGGGAAATATATGGAAAGAACGCCGATATCTAAAGCTTACACAAATTATCCGACCATTTACTATCAACATAAAGAGATACCAAAAGTCGAGGGGGAGACGCCGTTTTTGGTGAGAATACCGATAATAAACCTGAGAAGGAATGGGATAATAGGAACTAATGTGAAGTTGGGGACTAATTACGTGGATGATTTGTATGAAAAGCTGCTGAATAAGTCGTTTGAAGATCAGACATGGCAAAAGTGTATCAAGTTAGACAATATAAAGGATCACGTGAAAAAAGGGTATTTTACAGTGAGTCAGAGTAACAAGGGGCAGAATTACATGAAGAACACTAAGTTGATGTTGACATTGAGTATGGTAAATCCACTCAATATGAAGTTGGAGTGCAGAAACTTTAAAGTGTTGTTGGAAAGAGTAAAGGTAAAAAAGATATTAGAAAATAAGGAATTAGGAAGAATTAGTGGTGAAGGTGAAGATGAGGTTGGAGCTGGGAATTATAAGTGGATAAACTGTGATGTTAAGTCTCTGGAGGACGTTGAAAAGTTTGAACTTAGGGAGTTTGAAAGTAGGCAGTTGGTGTTGACATTTAGAACGTCGGAAGTAGGGTCTTTTAAGGTGGTGGGAGTGAGTTGGAGGTTGTTTGACACCGTGAATTTCTGGACGCCGATATACACTGTGGGAAAGAAGCTTAAAAACTACGAATTTACAAAAAGAATAACACTAAAAGAGTTTATCAGTCAAAGAGAGGTAGACAGGACATTAGAAATAAAAATACATGAAGAAAGGCCTAAGATACAATATGTGTTTAGAAAGGTGGGAGATTTGACTAAATTGAGAAATACAAAAGTATTTCCAAAAAAAGACTATGAATTTGTAAACAACGATAAGACACTAAGAACATACTTGGAAAAGTATGGGAATGTCACGGAAAGTCTAAGAGGTGGAGAAGAAGGAGGAAAAGATAAAGAAAAATACGAAGTGAACGAGAACCTGTGTCTGTTTGAGTACTTGAACGGAGAGTCAAGTTTGTTGGAGTTGGTTCTGCAGAATTTGGAAGATAACCCGATCAAGGAGGTAGACATGAGGTTTAAAGTGCTGGGAAACTTTAACGTGGCACCCTACGCACATTCGTATAAGTTCGTAGAGCCACTACCAGTTAAGGTGGTGGAGTTTGACCCATTTGCACCAGATGAATGCGATAGCCACAAAAAATTATCAGAAAAAGGGCAACAAACGAATTCTCATCAGGAACAAGGACAGGAACAACAACCAAATGATGAACAAGGTGGTCAGGATGATCAACAACATCGACAACATAACAATCAAGAAAAAAAAATAAATCAACCAGATGAAGAAGAAAAGGTGGAATGTAACTGGAGTGTGATAAACCTGCCAAATGTGAAGGTGAAGGAGGAGTCGCTGACTGAGAAGATATTTGAAGTTGTAATTAGGTTCCAAGGGGATGGGATTACACTTTACAAGAAGGGAATGTCAATTTACTTTTTTCTGGAGCCAATCAACTCAGGAGAAGGAATATCGTTGGTGGATGGGTCAGTGAGTGTGAAGCCAAGAGAGGGACTTGACTTAGTGGTGCCATTTAAGTTATTCCTCAAGGTTAAGAGGGGGCCTACGTTTAAATCGCATTTTAATTACAAGGATGTGGTGAAAGTGCATATTAACAATAAAACAAAGGAGGAGATTACAAACCTAGATTTTACAGTTAATGACCAGAGAATAACAAATCAAGTGGATGAACAAGATGGAAATAAAGTATTGCCAAACACTACAATTAATCTGTTACTGCCAATTGAAGACCCAGTTAAGTCAATAGCCAACGGTTTACTCACTCCTTCTGAGAGGCTTAGCTTCACTGTTTTCTGGATGACAGCTAAGAGATTTGGAGTGTTCACAGGAAGAGTGGACTTTAAAGAATACAAGTTGGTGGTGAAGACGGAAGCTTCGCCCAAGGAGTTTAAACCTGGGCCTGAGCCCGAACCTGCAGTTGTTAATCTTCTTCTGACTTTGCAAAACGTGTCAACTGAAACCTTAGACGGTCTCTCAGTATCCCCCTTGGAGGACAAGGAAAGTGAGTTTACTGTGACGTTCATCGGGGAGACACAGAGGACCATTAGACAAATTGATCCCGGGAACACCGTCTCCCTGGATTATCGCATTCTTCTACCTCTCCCTGGAGTCTACCACTTCTCGCCACTCAATTTCAAGTTGCGGACATCGTTGTCTGAAAAGGAAGTCAACTACATCGACAACGTAAACACAATCATTGTCTACAATTAACCCTTAACCCTTTATAACTATAAACTAAATGTTTTATTAATAAATAATTCTTATTTATTAATGTAATTTATTTTATAGTTATTTAGGTGTTAATCGTTATTGTTTTATAATTATTGAAAATTATAATTGTAACAATAATAACAAATAACAAACAATAAATATAGTTAAATACAAGTTAGTGTGTTTTGAATCTTTTGTTTTTGTTGGAAATGAGGTTTGACAAGTTCAGTTTCTTTGTGCCAACTGTAAGGGGAGTCTTGAGCTTGTAAAGGTTCCTGTTGGTTCTACCTGCCACTGTGATTGAAGTTAGCTCCACACAGGAACTGAAGAGAATGCTGTTGGACACTCCACTAAGGTCGAAATTCAGGAGTGAGGAGAAGTCGAAAGTGTACTTGGGTGATAAAAAGATGCACATCCAGATGGTGTAACACATTAGTCTCTTTGATCCCAAAACCTTAATCGAATAAGTGTCATTGCTCTTCTCATAAAACAGTTGGAACAAATTGGTTGCAAATTCGTTATTAATATCGTACCTAATTCATATTAATTAGTATTTAATAATTAATAGATAATTATTAAATATTAATTAGTATTATTAGTTGTAATTAACTAATTATTAAAAATTAAGAGTAACAATAATAACAGTAAAAATAATAGCAATAATAATAACTAATTAACTAGTAACAATAACTATCTAGATGTGTTGAGTAAGTTTACTTGGATTTTGAGATGAAATTTTGAAGTTCTTTGGAGTTGTTAAAGGACTTGGTCAACTTCTGGAGCAGGAACACTAGCACGTCTAACACCTTTAGAGCCATTAGCACAACCTCCATGTCTTCTAGATTTTTATTCTTCCCTTTAGTCTTAATGTTTTTGGAGGCCATTAAAACTGTTTTAGACACATTATTCATCTTTGATATGTTAACAATACTGTTAAAGGGTTCATAGTTGAATTCACTGGTTAAGCATGATACCAAACTCCTAATGTCAGTAACCTCTTCACAGGTTTTGGCATTCTTATTGAATCTGGGGAGAATCTGTTCCCTTTGTTCCTGTAATTCTGAGTCAAATTGAGAGAACTCCTCCTCAATTG
>JAQQTN010000069.1:0-19434 GCA_029379255.1 Theileria luwenshuni
TTATTAATTTTATTTATTTTGATATGTAATATTCTATTAATACAATAAATAATTAATTACTATTGTTACTATTATTGTTACTATTATTATAATTATTATTATAATTATTGTTATTAATATTGTTACTATTGTTATTATTATTTACCTTCTGTTTAACTCTTTCTCTTCTTTGTTCTTTGGATATTTTGACGTTTCTCACGTATGAGCCCTTGGATGTCATTACTTTGTTTCCTTCCCTCACGTGTTTTACTTCCTTCTTGGGCTTCTTTGGAAGTACTGGGTTCTTCCTTATGTTTTCGTGTGCCTTTGTGTACATTTCCTCCAGTGAGCTTCCTTCCACCCCTGCCTTGAGGTACCCTCCGAATTGCTTCTTGTATTTTTCTGGGTCCTCTTCCTTCAGGTATTCCATGTAGTTTGCCACGTGAGTTCCGAATATTCTGTCTCTGTGTGCTTGTGCGTCGTATGTGCTGTTGTTTTCTTCGTCTACGCTGTATCCTGGGAACCTTTTTTCTGAGTGTGGGACGTGGAGTCCTCCGTCGCAGGCTCCTTTGAGTGCTCCGAATACTCTGTTTCCCGTGGTCACATTCTTGATTCCCACGTCCAGGAGTGCTTTGAATGGGCGTCTGTCTCCTCCCTCTTCCTCTACGTGGTACAGTTCCCCGTCAACTTCCACCTTTCCCACGAATTGTGAGTCCAGTTTCAGCTTTGTCAGCAGCCTTCTTGCCAGGAGCAGTCCTGTGCAGTAGGCTGCTGCGTAGTTGGTTAGTCCGACTTTCACTCCGTAGTGTACCAGTTCTGAGGAGTCTGCTGAGGCGTGTACCTTGTCTCCCACAAGTGTTGAGGACACTACTTGGCATATAACTCTTCGGTTGGTCAGTCTCACGACCAGTCTGTATTTGGGCGAGTCATATTTAAATTTGTCCTGTGCTACTAGTCTTCTTCTCGCGTAGTAGTCTGTCTTTCCCTCTGAAAAATATTTATATTTTATTTATTTTTTTAATTAAAATTTATTTATATTTTCAGTCTCTCCAGTTGTAACAGACGACAGGTCAAAGTATAGGATATTTTATACTTTGGTTTAAGTCAGTATTTATGTGCGCCTTATGTTCCATGTTGCAAGCTTTGGGACTTGCAAACATCACATATGGCGGTGGAAGGTAGCTACTACTCACCTCTGCGTCTCCTAAATTTGACTTGGAAGCGCCTGAAATAGGCCTTGTTTTTTACTACTCTAAGGAAAGTCATTTATTAGATCCTTTCTTGTATCTTAATAGTAAAAGTTAGATATTAAATTAGTGTTCGATCGGATTAATGGAGGTTAAACACCATACAGACGTTGTAATACAAGGGGTAATTCTAGATATTTCCGAATTTAAATCTTCGTTTAAATATCCAAAGCCCTTTAAAATAAATATCTAATAAATATATAAAGAGTAAAACTCAATAAGTTTAATGTGTTTTCCCTAAATGGGGGTATCCTTCCTCTCAAGCCACAATATCTCTCCTATCCACCTAAATTTAACAACACAGTTTGGACCTATTTTATTCAGAAACCCGAGATTCCCCTGTCCTTTCTATTTCCACTAAAAAAATTTCTCCATTATCAACCGTATTTAGACAAATGACAATTTTAGATATTCGGCATCTCATCTCCAGATATAGCCATTAGCATACATTTTTACATATTTATTCATTAATACTAATAAAATAACTAGAATCAATAACTAATTAGTAAGTATAACTTTCTATATACACATATAATAAGTATAAATCATAAAAAAGGAGTATTTTGGAAATCCTTCTTCACATAATAAAGTTGAAAAATTGTTAAGTGTAATATTGCATAATATAAAAAGGTGTAAAAAACCTAGAAATCTGACGTCTGAGCCTTAAATATTGGGAGATAGGAGAAATATGGAAGATAAAAGATAGAAAAAGAGAGGAATTGAAAGGAATGTGTTGGAAAAAGTGAAAAACATTAAAAGGATCTTTTACCGAAGGCTAGGAGATAAAAGGATGGAATAATGAATGCAAATGCCGTTTGAATGCACAGATGAAAAAAGTTCCTAAAAACGAGTCCAACTTTAGGAAGACAAAAGTTTACGGGTTTATATTAAGGTGTTTAGGGAAATTAGCTGGTTGAATCACCTTGATCTTGACTTTGATTCTTTCTTTTGGATCCCCATATCCTGGGGACATGACTCATTAAGTTCCATTCAAACTAGTATAAATGTTTGTTAGATTTAATTATACAGTCCTTTTCAATTAAATTTGGGACTTTTATTCATACAGTAAATATAAAATTTTAAAGATTTAATAAGGGTTAGTTTTTTACCTACTTTCTTTTTATGTGTATCTCTAACCTTCTTTTCGCTTCTCAGCCCCTCTAATTGACCCCCTATTTTATTTTTTACCAATTCAAATATAAATACAATAAAATTAACTGATACATTTACAGATGCCCTCCACAGTCAAGAAGAGCAAGAAGCAACCAGCCCCTGCTCCACTGTCCAAGGTCACAAAAACACCCAAAGTTAAGAATCCCAACTTTGAAAAAACCCCTCGTGATTTTGGAATTGGCAGATCGGTGCGTCCACGCGTAAACCTCTCGAGATACGTACGTTGGCCGAGGTATGTCAGAGTACAACGCCAACGAAGGGTTCTGCTGCAGAGACTTAAAATACCGCCAGCACTGAACCAGTTTAACTACACAGTGGATAAGAGTCAGGCATACCAGTTGCTTAGGTTTTTGAGTAAATATAAGCCAGAAACTAAAAAAGAAAAAGCAGCCAGACTGCTTAAGGATGCAGAGACAGTAGCATCAGGACAAGAGCTGCCAGCAACAAAAAAACCATATATGCTAAAAAGTGGACTTAACCACGTGACAAACCTGGTGGAGTACAAGAAGGCAAAATTGGTTGTTATCGCCCACGACGTAGAGCCGCTGGATCTGGTGCTGTGGCTGCCGACATTGTGCAGGAAGAAGGAAGTGCCGTACTGCATAGTCAAGGGAAAAAGCAGACTGGGAAAATTAGTACACCAAAAGACAGCTGCAGTGGTTGCAGTGGATAACGTGAGAAAGGAAGACCAAGCGGAGTTCGAAAACCTGGTTAAAACATTTACCGCAATGTTCAACGACAACGCAGAACTGAGGAAACGCTGGGGAGGACACGTCATGGGAATGAAGTCCCAGCACGTATTGGCAAAACGTGAAGCTTTAATCGCTATGGAAAACGCGAAAAAATTAGGTTTAACCCATACTTAAATATCAATAATTAAATAATTAAATATATATTAAAGTATTACGTAACGAGACCAAGACTAGGCTATTACTAGAACAAAAAAAAATAGAGGGTAAATTTAAAATGATGAGATGAATTACAGACCTGTTCTGAAAACAAGATGAACAAAAATCTCTGATTAGATTTAGCTACGAAGCCACGTGAGACTATAACGTAGCCTCTGCCAGTAGTAGCTTACAGCAAAGATCTATTAGGAACCATATTACGAGTAATATGGGCCAGATGACGAACATAAAAGCCATTTCATTAACCCAAAAGGTTATCCTATGGCTATTCAAACAACCACAACACAGTTATGCAGCACGGTAACAGTACCGCGCTGCTCAACAGTGTGTAGTAAGTTGAATGGCACTCCTATAACCCATTTTCCCATTTGTCCCGAGATTTAAGAACCAAAGGTGGTTCTTAATGTGAGTTAGATCATTTAAATGAGTTTATTCATCAAAGAATTGAGGTAAATGTAAATTTTAAACATTTTTATTTTTGAAAATGTGTGTTAGTTGTGATATTTGTGTTGATTGATTAACATTAAATTTACCATTTGATAGAAAGGTGGATTAAGGTTTCAGAAATTTTAGGGAATTTAGACGGCTTAAGATTATTAATATTTACCGAGGCTGAAGAATAGGTGGACAGAGGAAACCGCATGAAAAGGCAGGTCATAATGCAATATTATGGCTTCGTTGAACATGCGAACAAAAAAAGAGGGATAGTTAGTCAGCTCAACGAACTGACTCGTTCCCCCCTCATATAAACTACATACTAGATATAAAATACATAAGGCCTACACATCTATGCACCGTCTTCAAAGCTCTACATCGAGGTTCGTAATCAGGGTTTTCCTAGATTTCATTCATCGAGGATCTTGAAATTTCTGGTTCTTGAGGTTCGTACTCGGAATTGTTTACCATTTCCAAGGAGTCCTGACCAGTGTACGTCTTCATGCCTATTCAGATACGCACCCACAGTAAACGAACTAGGTCAGAGTCTTATCATCTCAACATCCAACCAAATTTCAATGAATCAATGATGAATAATCAACGAATCCAAAAGAAGTCGGATTGTAAATTTCAAGTTAAATCAGACCAAGATAGTACTATCAGTTCAGGGAATAAAGTCGTTATGTATCATAAGTCTTTGTCTCATTCTGTTTCTCTATCTCTTTGAATCAATGAATCAATCATTCGACCATTCAATGAATCATTAATTCACTCATTCATTCAATCAATCAACCAAGATCACATCATGGAGGAGTTATTCATGAGACCCATTAGCATTAGACTGAATACTAGAATAGATACGCTAGAATATTCAAGATCTATACTAATTAGTAAATTATGCATAATAGAAGAATATTACATAATTCATACATCCAAGAGGAGAATAATAAGGGATACAAGGAGAATTAGGAATAAGATCTAGGATTGATTTTGGAGTACCAAGGGTTCACAGGACTAAATCAGTAAGAATTCATCTCTGTTTAGCACCAAAATAATGACACGAGAGGTTCTTAGAATTCCACACTTAGAGTTGCGGACGAAACTCAAGTAATTTAAATTCATTAGTTTACAGAATTGAGGGTCTATAATTCCGGTTAAAGATACACTTAAACCAATTAGGCAAGATAAGTACTAACTAGAATAGTAAATTAGTTGGACCGTAGTAGGATACCTAAATAATAATAGTCATAACAACAATAACAATAGTAATAACGACAATAACAATACTACCAACAATAGTAATAATAACCGTAATAACTAAGATGAATAAGTAACTAATTAAACCGAAATTAGTCAACTTAATTACTAAGATAGCATAAGTAAGAAACCATCCACGGAACAAAGATACATGAAGATAAAGTAATTAGATAATTTATATTGGGAAATGATGAACTCACCTTATCCACATCTTTCATGAGGAAAAAGGAGACCTGACCTGATCTCAATATAAATAAACTAATAAAATAAAAATCCTATAAAATAAGATGAGATAAAAATCAAATAACATTGAGAAAGAGATGAAAGAGGAGATAGTTTATGTAGTTAATTATGCAATAAAGGTAATAATTAGGTAGGTATTTATGCACAATTGCTATTTATATGTATGAATTAGATAGATAGTTAGATAGATATTGGTCTTTAAAAAGATAATGTGATGACTTTCAAATACTTCTTATTTATTTCATTCGTTTTTTTTTCATTTATTTTAATTCATTTTAATTCATATTGAGTAACAGTATTTTCTCATTTTAATTCATTTAGTGAGTTAGTGTTTATTAAATTTATTCATATTGAGGTTGGTATTAATGTGTTGACTTATTCTGATGTTAACTTATAAGTTAGTTTAAGTATTAAAAGTTAGAATTAGTAGATAGAATTAAAAGTTAGAATAAGTAGATAGCATTCTAAGCATGGAGAGAGAACATATAACATTAGATGAACGAGTAAATAAACGAAAAGGTAAACAATAAAAAGAAAAAAAAGTATTAGGAAATTATGGTACAAGTGCTAAGGGGGAATTGACCTCTGGCGGATGAGGTATAAAACGGTGTCGACGACGAGGGCGAGAAAGGAGAATCCAATTCCGATGAGAGACCGCTGAAAAATAAAGTAAAAAAATAAAATACGTAAAGGGGATCCTTGAGGCCAAGGGAGCCGGAGATTGAAAAAGCGCCAATAAAAGTGAGAGCGACGCCAAAAATGATGTTTAAACCGGATCTAAAAAGAGTAAAAATAAAAAAGAAAAAAAACAAACATGATTGGAGGTCTAAATTCTGAGATTTTGGAGTCGGAGGGAACCATAAGCTCACGAATGTCCTCAGTCTGACGCTTGTACTTAATCTCGTGAGCGAGCTTCTTACACCACTCAATGTCGACCCTCTCAGCAATATGAGGAAATTTACGACCTTGAAAAAAAATTATTAAAAAAAAGTAAAAAAAAGGAAGACAAACCTGTGATCTTAGCATCCCTTAAAATCTCGTAAAGTTCAAAATTTAAGTGCTCAAAGTCAGGAAAGTCACGACACATGACGTCGTAAGCATCAACCTGAAAAAAATAAAAAAATTTAGACAAACCAAGGAAATGAAAGCATCAAGGTGTAAGTCGGTGTCCAGAGTCATCTGGACAGCAACGTTGAGTAAATTGTCATCAGATTCGCAAATCTGAGTGACCTCGTCGGGAGATTTGCTGTCGTCGGAAAACTTGGACCTGCGATAGGGAGCATCCGGGTCAGGAAGGCTGTGATCGGAGTCGTCCTGAGGAGAGGAAGACTCGAGAACAGCCCGCCTAAACCTGATAAACTCCTTCAAAAACTCATCAGCCCCGGAAGTCTTACCAAAGTAAGCAGCGGAGGTGGTAGAACCAGACATTTTCCATAGTCCGATTAAGAAAGAGTAAAAAATAGACAATAAAAGTAAAAAGGAAACATTTCAGATAAAATATATAAAATAATAAGAAAAAAATAAAGTAAAAATACAAAAAATCAAAATAATAAGATAAAGTTAGAAAATGGAATAAATAAAGTGTGATTGTGTGAGTGTCACCCAAGAAAGAATGGAAAGATTTTTTAAACATTGTAAAACAATGATTAATAATATTTAATATATATAATTTATATTTCTAAAATGGTTTATGTCAAAAAGAAATATAGTTATATAACCATAGATCCAGGGAATACTAGGAGATTATGAAAATAATCTGTGAGCCCACCTCCTGGTACTCATACCTCCAGTTCACAGATGTTTTCAAACGACTATCAGACTCAGATGACCACGAAAGCATACTGTTTCAGATAGAGCTGTGGAAGGCTCGAGGAAGGGTCCCCGCAGCCATCCACGCCACCTACCTCCTCCTAAACGTCATACTCTTGGATAAAAAGTCCCAAATACACAACTCAAACATAAGGGACCTGTACGCAATTTCAATAATAAGGTAAATTTAAACAAATTAATCGATAAATTAAAATTAGAACTGTCAACCTGCTCCTGGACCAAGAGCAGGATTCTATGTACGCAAAGAGCATGCTTATGATGGGAAAAGAAGCAAATTTGCCAGAAACCATAGTCAAGTGCCGACACAGATGCTCACATGGAAACATACCAGACCTCGACACGCTGAGACTGATCTCCAGAGAAACAATCAACTACGTCTACAGAAAATACTGGTATTTTTAAATCAATACATATAATTTAATAAATTAGGTTAAATCAGTACAATCTGATCAATTCAAGGCTATTCGACGAGAGACACTATTCTTTTCTCTTGTTCTCAGCCGTCCTGATCTCGAGATCGGGAGTAGACAGTGGATACAGTCAAAAAAGAGACTATTTTTCATTGAGAAGATCTTGGAAAACTAAACAGAAAAACCTTCCAGAAAACTATTCAATGGATGATAGTTTCAGGACCATTAATCTGGTGGAAAACAAAAGGTATCTGTCGATGGGAAGGAGACTCGATTCCCTGAGGAAAAAGGAATCCGCCCAACCCTCTAGAAAGGAAGTTGAACTCTACAACTTCATATGTAAAAAGCTGCTCAACTCATGTGTTCACGAAGATATTTTCGTATCTGTTTTTGTCGAGTTGGTCTTCGCCAACTACAGACCCTGTCAATCCAAGTTGTTTTTTGCTATCCTGTTTTACACACTCTCACAGTACTCATTCAACTTCACGGTTAAGTAAGTTCGGTGAGTTGACAATTCTCTTCAGATTACTCACGCAAATGCTCAATTGTATATTTGAAATGTCAGACACTTTCACGGACCTACAGACTTTCGACAAAAATTCAGTTTTAAATAGAGTTAAACTTTACAGAGAACTTTCAAAGGATTTCAATGAAGTTAAAGATGTAAATTATTGGCTTCCCGAAAATTTTGAATGTTTAAATGAAGAATTTCGCAGTAACGTCAACGAATGGCTAGTCTCACTCCTTCATTACGGAATCTGTCTAAAAAGTAAAAATTTGTCAAAATATCATTTTAAATACGTTAAACTGATTAAGGTTTTGCCAACTGAAGACTATCACACGATGTTGGACTACGAATCTACAGCTCTCTCCAGGCTGGTGGCTGCTGCCAGCCTTCTTCTGCCATTATTTTTGATAAAACTTCCCAGTTTTACTCAAAAACAGGCTGATAATGATTGGAAATCAGATAAGACATCACATCTGATATGTTTATACAAATGGGTCCAAAATCCGTCCGGTAAGTACGAGTTCAGGTGCCTGGAGGACCACGAGAAGACGGAGATGCTTATGGAATCCAGGGAAAACATTTCGGAAATCAGGTCTAATTTAAACAGGAACTTATTGCCTGGAACGCTGTGGGACACAAACGAGTGCAAGGTGTCTCAAACCTTCCCGCTGGATGGAACCTGCAGCCTGAGCACCCACCGGAGAATTTTGTCAAGTTTTGAAATAATAAGAAGGGGAGATGTTGTAACCTACATGGACGGAAGTAAAAAAGGAACCAAGGTTCAGTCTCAAATGTATAAAATAAATAAAAGTCTTCAGTCTAAGGAGGCAAATCTATCTATCGAGAAAAAGTTATTTAAAGCTCTATCTTACACCATAAATCAGTTTAAATCCTTGAATGGAAAATAAATGTTTTTAAAACTATTTTTACCCTTATTTATTTACCAGCATTTTTTCACGGATCGACACCGTTGTGTAAAAAACTGAGGTCGTTAAATTTAAACATTTAAGGGTTAAAAATGAATAATTCTTGGAGAAAATACTAGATTATTAAAGTCCACACGGGAAAAAGGTAAAATAGGTCTGACGAAGGAAATAGACAGCCAAGTTTTCAATACGTCAGCCTCATTTAGATCCCCATATAATGTAAATGATCTGGCTAGTGAAAACCTAAAATCATTATTTCGCATCCAGGTTATCTATAAATTTTAGATAATTTGTTTTTTAAATCATTCTTTGCCATTTTCTCTAAATGTGTCTTATTTAATTTCATTTTTTCGGTTTTTCTTGAATATTCATTTTTAATTTATTCTGAAATTTAAATAGTCATTTTGTAAACTACCACAAACTAATAACATTTTTTTCAAAACTCTTGTAAATTTATTTGTAAAAACAACAAGTAAAAGTAAAAATTTTACTCTATTTTATCAAACTCTGTCAAACTCATTGTCCTAAGATTAAGAAAAAATCACAATAATTAATCTTAATTTCACAAAACTCGCACGTCAAGTATTTAAAACATCAATTTTAAAGAATTAATTAGCTCTCCATTCAAAAAATTAAAAGTACAATGCAGCTTATTATTTCTATTTGAACTATAAAAATAGTCTCTCCCGTTAATATTTGAGCTCTTATTGTTTGCTTAACTTGCACTCGATCAATTGTCGTCAATTTTAGAAAAGAAATGGATAAAACAAATTGGTTTGATCAATTAATCTCGTCAACAGAAATGGGAAACAAGTTTATTTCAAAAGATGAAGAAAAAAACACAATCAAAAATATGTATAATAAAACAACAGAATTTAAACCGTACATAGAATCAAGCTCCTCATCAACAACACACATATCAGAAAATATATGCATCTCAGAAAGCGTGTCAATCTCAGAAAACTTTCAAAATAACATCATCGACGGAGAAGATTGGACGAACTCGTTCGAAACATGCCTGTCAAAAACACTAGACGGAACATTCGGAAAAATTAACATCAACTGCCCACAAGAAGCGTCGTCGCAAGAAAGCCTGGAAGAACAACTCAACTACTTCTTTGCACAGAATTTCGGAAGCCCAAGACAAGACCAGGTGAGAGGAGTACAGGAAATAGGCGAAAATGGACACAGGCAAAATATTGAAAGCCAAAAAGGGTTCGGTGAAAGTCAATTGTGTGCGAATAAGGAAATGCTCATATTCCCTGAAGGCACAATCGCAAACACGACCAACCAAATAATGATCAACAAAATACAAAATGAAAACAAGTTCAACATCATACAAACAAAGGAAAAATTGACACAAAAATTGGAAAATAAAAATATGTATGTGCCGGAAACATATAACGGATTAAACATCAACGAACCGTGCGAAATCATCAACAGCGCAAACGAATACAGCATCAAGGGAACACAAGGAAGCTGCACATCCTCAAGCTCAATAGTCAACAGAAAGTTCTCAAACTCATCCAACCTCTCATTCAACACCAACATAGTGGAAAATCAACTGTCGGGGTCGTTCCTGGAGGAGATATTCCCAAACAACGAATTCTCAAGCGGTCTCTCCGAAGTGGACAACACATACGACCCGTATGAAACGATCAAGTACTTCAACAAGGACATGATTAACACAATTAATCAGTCGAATTACAAAACGACACAAGGAAACAAGGAAATTGACCTAACATTTAATAAGATGGACACACTGTCAAGAGTGGATAACCTGCTGAACAAGGACGTGGCAGACTTCACACTGCCATCAAAGGAGTTCACAATGGACCTGATCACAGACTATAGCTCGGAAGTGGTCAACGGAGATATGCTGAACAACGACGCACTGTTCTCAGAAATCTACAGAGATGACGTGGATGACTCGGACGTCTGGGACAACCTGATGAAGAGACTGTGCATATCATCGAACATCAACTACACACCGAGCTTGATGAACGAAGTGGGAATTAACTCAAGCAGTAGCAGCATTAAGCAAAACAACGAAGAGACGCCAGAAATAGGAATCAATTTTAACCACAAGGATAACATGCCCACGATAATGCCGTCAGACCCGAACTTGGGGTTCAAGAAAACGTCATTGTGTAAGTACTGGCAGAGGGGAATATGCGCAAACGACGACTGCAACTTCGCACACGGAAAAAAAGAACTAAGGTCAACGATCGGAGTGTGGAGAACGACCATCTGCCACCACTGGAAGACGGGAATCTGCAGAGTGGGAAAGGACTGCAGACACGCACACGGAGAAGAGGAATTGCAACCCAAAAACATACCGCCAAACGTACTCAAAAACAAACTACTCAACTCAGCAAGGAAGTACGAATACATCAGAAAGAAAAAAAGCACATTCTAATTTTAATCAATCATCAATCTATTCACACCAATAGTACATGAATAAATATATTTATATCTACAAATAAATATATTTATTCATGTTTTATATTGGTGGACGATATGAATAGATATTTATAAGAATATGAATAGTGTTATTTATCCAGATTCTATGTAGATGTAGAAATAAGTGTACCAATATTTAAATCGTCAATCAATACAGATAAATAGATATAGGTCAAATTAATAAAAGTAAGGGATAAAATATTAGATAATACAATAAGTTGTATATAGAAGGTGAAAAAATGGAAGATTGAGTGGAAATGAGAAAGTTAATGGCAAGTGGTGAGTGGAAGGATGGGAGGGTGATGTGTGATTAAAAAATATTTTAAGATGATTCCGAATCAAGTGGTAATAGATAAAAAACCGTATCCAAAAGACGTTCTGGAGGAGTTTAACAGAGAGTGGAGCGGATTCAAGGAATCGGAGGAGTACTCGTCCAGTAACGCGCTGGACAAGGATATCTACTTTAACTCCTACTCGTACATAGGAATCCACGAGGAAATGCTGAGAGACACAGTAAGAACAGGTAAACGAAGTAAAAAATAAAAAAAATAAAAAAATTTGAAGGAATGTACTATAACGCCATCATGAGCAACCAGCACCTGTTCAAGGACAAGGTGGTCATGGACGTGGGATGTGGAACGGGAATACTGTCTCTATTTTGCGCAAAAGCAGGAGCAAAGAGAGTTTACGCAGTCGATAACAGCAGCATAATAGGATTGGCGAGGAAGATCACAGAAGTAAACGGATTATCGGACAAAATAGTGTACATTAAAGGAAAAGTGGAAGAATTAGAAGAGGAAGTGGAGAAGGTGGATATCATAATAAGCGAGTGGATGGGATACTTCCTCCTGTACGAAAATATGATATCGTCAGTGTTGTTCTGCAGAGATAAGGTAGGAAGAGTAGTGATAAAACCTTCAGTACCTCAAGGAGGGAGGACTCATTTTCCCAGACAGAGCACGGCTATTCATATCAGCAATAGAAGACGCAGAATACAAAGTAAAAAATAAAAAATTTTAAAAAATTAAAAAAAAATATAGGCTGAAAAATTCGATAAGTGGGATGATGCCTATGGACTTGACCTATCCCTGATGAAACAATACCTGATGGAAGAAGCACTGGTGGACGTGGTTGACTCAAAAGCAGTGGTCACAAACTCGTTCTGCATACTCGTAAGCCCTTAATTCTAATCAGATTAATCAGGACGTCAACCTTAACACATGCTCAGTCTCGGACACTGACTTTGTGTCCAACTTCGTTCTGGTGTCGGACCGGAGGGACTACGTCCACGCATTCGTGTTCTGGTTCGATGTGACCTTCACCGCCTGCGCTAAGCCCCTGACTTTAACCACAAGCCCGAAATCCAAATACACCCACTGGAAACAGACTGTACTATACATCGAGGAGGACATCAACATTCAGCAAAACGACCTCATAAATGGCATTATCGCAGTTAAAAGGAACAAAGACAACTCACGGGATCTCGACATTAAACTCAGTTATCAATTAAATGGTAATAATCACCCAATTAATCATCCAATTATTTAATTAGTTATTAATTAATTATGTAATTATTTAGTTATTAATTATGTAATTAGTTATTAAATAATATTATAATTGTTTAATGACCTAATCACTAATTATGTCATTAACAATTGAAAATAATTATCAACTAACCCTGATAATCAATTATTAAAAAAATTAGGAAATGACCTGAGTAAACTCAAGTGTCAATACTATCGCATTCGCTGACCCCGGGTCTTTTGTACTTTTAGAAAATCTAAACTCAACGTTTAATTAATGTAACTAATTTTTAAGTATACGGTAATATATCGTATTGTACTATAGAGGTTTAGGAGATTAGTATTTTTCAACGAATGGAACTGGGTCAAGGGTGACCACTGAGCTTGGGTCGAGCTTGACCACGTAGCCGGGAGAGGGCTGTTTGGGCTGCCTCTTGAGCTTCAGTTTGACTCCCTCCAGCTTAGCCTTGGCCTTGAGCTCGTCATTGGACCTTACTCTCTTCAGAAACTCCTCCCTGCACCTGCTCTTCTTGACGTGTTCCACGTTCACATTGACCTTTTTGAGGAGCTCCTTTCCCCTGACTACCTTCTTGACCATAACACCCAGGGCCCTCTTGGTCACGTTGTACACTACACCCGTCCTTCCGTGGTAAAACGAGTGAGGCATTCCCCTGTGAACGGCTGAATCGACGTAGATGTCCACGTAGTCTCCGACCTTGTAGGTCGTCAGGTACTTGCTCAAGGGCGGCATTCCATGACGACGGAAGGGCTTCGAGAACTTATGGCGAGTCCTGGCTCTTTTACCGTACGAGTGTGGCATCTGTGATTAATTATGAGTAAAAATAAATAAAAAGGGTAAAATCAGAGTTTTAAGTGAAAACTAGGTAATAAAATATGTCTAATAACGAAAATAGTTATCTGGAGTGTGACTCACCTTGAACTATAGAATTAAAAAACAGAACTATATATTAATGAGATATATATTAAAATAAATATAAGGGAATTATAATTTAATATATAATAAAGTCCCAGGATTCCTAATAAAGATAAACTTACGGATGGGGGTTAGACTTAGATAGTCTAACCCCCATCCGGGTTATTTTGAGGCTCAGAAAAAGGAAAGTGCCATCCTTCTACAGCTTCACATGAACAAAAGGACCTGAAATCAGTAGATTTTAGGTTATTTTGCCTTTATTAGTCCAAGAAATAGCACAACCGAGCTTACACAAAACTGATCACCAACTCTGACACCTTAGATAATTATTGTATTATTTATTCATTAATATAATTATTTTATATGATTAACTTTAAAAGGCTATAATAATGTGCGTCATGTTGAAGAATCTCCTTTATCTGGGAGGTCGTCAAACACTTCGACCAGTTTTGGGACCTCGGTGGTAGGGTCCAACTCCTCAACTTCCCTCTTATCTGCTCCTGATTTCGGAAGATCAAAACCGCCCACTGATAGTTGCTGTAAAATGTCAGGGAAGGATATCTCCTTCTCCTCTCCCACTCCAGTTATCACGAAGGTGTTTGAACTTGGGGAAGTTTGGATCTTGGGATTGCTAAATGTGAGAAACGATCCGTCCTCCTTAAACATTTGGACCTCCTCAATTCCAGGAATGTTTGCAGCTCCTATTGACCGTAGGGCAAACTGGAGTCTTTTATCGTCTCCAACGACTTTAGTTGTTCTCTTCAACTTTCTCCTTGCTGAACCTTTTCCTCCTGTTTGAGTTCCTGATACTCCCAAGCGGGATCTCAGTTTTTCCCTAGCTGCTAGCATTTCGGGGGTCACGGAATCCACTGTCACGGGGTTTACAGTTTCCATCATTATATTAAGCTATTTTATTAACGAAGTTGTGAAATTGAAAGTTATATTATCTTGATTTAAAGTGTTAGTATAAAAAATTGCCAAAAGTGTTACATCATAGATATTTTAAAAATAACTAGATCTGATATAAATAAAAAATAGGGAAACTGCAATTAAAAATAGTAAAGAATTTAATTATAAAAATTATTTATGATATAATGAACTTTAGAATAAGAATTCAGGGAGATTCTAATGGAATCTGATGGGGTTGATAAATAAACCAAACGTGAGAAAACGAATGGTTTACTGAACATTATAATATATGCTCTTTTAAATTAATATTTATTAACACATATGGGAAAGTTATCGGATTCCAATCTGTTTTGTAACACATTTACATTTTCCCGTCTGTGTTTCTTCAAATCGATTTTTGGACCCATTTCTTTAATCATTTGATTATTTCATTACATTTTTTGAGAAACATTTACTACTGTAATCATTTGATATATATTTTTTATTCATGTGTTAAGGAACCTTTCCTATACCAATTTCGTAACATTTCCTACTCGATTTGGTTTAAATATGTTTTATGGATAAAAAACATAATCCCCCAAAGAGAGTTTGGAAAGAAGTAATCGATCCCTCCTCTAGATCAGTTTATTACTGGAATGTTCTAACGGGAGATACTTCATGGGAGAACCCATACACAGAAGATACCTGCCCTCTTTCCCCAAACCAAAAAATATCTCATGATACCAAAGTCATTATAGACAAACTAGACAATAAAGTAGACAGAATTAAGTTCTTTTTTGATGAAATCAATTTAATAAATGAAGTTTGTGACCATGTCTATAGACAAGAAATAGATTCAGTAAAGGTAAATGGGTTTTAATATATCCATTTTAGGAGCTAATAGAATCAAGTCTAACTGACTTGAATGAAATTTTGGATATCGCAACACCCAAAACAAGGGCTTACAATAAATTTTTAGACTTAAAAAAATTTTTAAATGAACAAAAGGTATTATTAAACTAACATTTATTTTTTCAATTTATACTTACAAAAATATATTCAGAGCAATTTAAAAAACAATGACCAACTTTCTGAAGATGTTGTTGAAAGAATCAAAGATTTGAAGGAGGAAATCCTACAAAATTTGGAGAATTTGAAGAGATATAGTATCAATACAGATGAAATAGTTGACCACTACAAGGTTTATGTGGATGAGAAAAAGGGTAAAGAGACAAAGCTGGATCTAGCTGAACAAAAAGAAGCCAAAGAATCAATTTTAGACAAACAAGAACAATTATCTCATGACAAAGTTAATTTAAATAAAGGCAAACAAGATAAAAAGAAAGTTCTGAAATCAATACATGAAAGGTGGAGTAGGGCATCAGAGATAATAGATGAGGCTGATGAAGATTTTAAACAAGATGTAAAGAAGCAGAAGCCTAATGATTTCATTAACACTGAAGAGAATAACCCTAATTTTGTACCTATAACTAAGCCTTGGTACCAGAATCTTGATTAAATTATGTAAATTATATCAATGTTGAATGTCATAATTATCTATAACTTATATACATGCATACATACACACAGTATAAATACATGAACATAGGTATATACTAATGGATATAATGTAAACTATTATATTGATATAACATTAACATAATTAAATTTAAACTAAATATACATAGTATTATTTAATATTGTCGTTACGACATATTTATCATCTAAAAAAGTGCAATATTGGTCCTGCATTTGTGTAAACCAAATAACCCACTCCACAAAAAGCTGCAGCTCCAAAAGTTGAACCAACTGCCCTTGTTGCTACAGTTTTAGCTTGTTCTTCTTCCTCTTTTTGATACTCCTGATAAAGATAAATTCCGTTATTAACTGTTTTCAAAACACTCCAATTAAGTGAGCTTGGATCTACCTTATCAAATCCTTCCATTTCACTCCAATAGTCAGATTCTTCTCCAGTTCTGCCATACCATACATATTTCTGATTAGAATCTTTTTCAACAAAAGTGATAAAAATAGGTTCCTTTTTAGTTCCCTTATCATAGTAAAATATATTTACTCTTTTGATGTCTTCAAAATCACCCATTCCTTCCTGTGGAATTCCTTCCCTAAAGGTTCTAACATGAAAGGGATATGATCTTTTATCCTTAATTTCAATCATTATAAATCCATTACGATTATGTTCTGTAATATCAAGATTTCTAGTTTTTCTATTATACTTTTTTAAATTCTGTATTTGTTCATAACCGATATCCATATTCATCCAGAAAATACTACGATAAATTTCATCAAATCTATCATGATACTCTCCTTCTTCCAGACTAATATGACTCATAAGGTTACATTCAATCCAGTTTTGGGAAGAATAATGTTCAAGTTGATACCATCTATATTCATTTTCCCTAGTCCTAACACAAATTATTACTGGAATTTCAGGATCATGAGTTTTATGGCAGAAAAAATAAAATCCACCATACATTTCCTTAGGGAGACCTTTTTGTTCCTCACCATATATTTTTACTGATTTGATCTTAATTTTTCTTTTGACATCAAGTTGATAACCATGAAGTGTAAATTGATCATGAGAACTAAGCAATTCTATTTCATTTAAAAGTAGATCTTCTTCCAAAAATTCCTCCTTACCCTTTCTATGGAAAAAATCTTGATCTATTATAATATCTACTTGATAAAGGGATTCAGTAAATTGGTCAAACATGGAATGAAGTTTATCATAATTACAAAGATCTTCACAATCTTTTTTGTGTATCCATTCATTTGAAGTTAAATTTTTAAGTGCATACCATCTATATTTATTTGGTTTATCTTTTCTTTCTGAAGTTTCAACTATACAAAATATTATAGGCCTATAATTTCCTATAATTCGGTGAGTAATAGCATGAACAGCTATAACTGGCCTTTTCATTTCAATGTCCAATATTTTGTCTCCACATCTTATTCTTTTGATAGAAAACTCATAATGTCCTTCTATGTCATGACTGAATACACTATAGTCCATGAGGCCAAGATTACTGGCCTTGATAAGAGTATTTTCGTGACTGTATTCATAGGTTCTACTAATGTCAATATCTACACCACCCATCAAAGTAAACAAATGTTCTAGTTTATTTCTAATATGTCCATAATTATGGGTTCTTTTAGGATCTACACTTAACTCCGGTATTTCTTTCAAACTTAATGAATCTTTAGTTTCAGGATGAAAATATCTGAATCTCAAGAAACGACCATCTTGCAAAATGACAATGCACATCATCAGGGGTTTGTTAGATCTCAATGGATAGTACACAAAAAAGTTAATTACATCTTCAAAAGGGACTAGACCACCAAATTCAAAATTTTTTCCAGAATGGTCAATTATTCTATTAATTGTGTAAGGGCCTATGAATCTAGGTTTTAAATTGTAGTACATATATCCTTGGGGATGATCAATTTTTCTTATAACATCCATATTGATACCATGTCTGTAAGTCACACTATCTGCTCCCGTGTGAAGAACAATTCTAAGGTCAATATCGACTGTTCCCATACTAAACTTGGAAAATTTTGACATTTTTTATAATTAATAGTTGAAATATACCGATTTGAAAGAAATTATAGTAGTAATAAGATAGCTAATATTAGTTAAATATAACTAAAAATGTAATGAATGTGTTCATGCTATCCCTATAATGTTATAAGCCTAGGGAATCCCTGTCATTTTGTCCTATACAGTGTGCTCAATATTCTTTATGGATTTATTAGTCTGTCACTGACAAGTTTATTCCCCATTAAAACTTGTCAGAATCCTGTTCCCCATAGTAAACTTTTTGATGTAAATATTTAACATTTAAGAGATAAATTTCAAATCCCTTACACTTAATAAAGATTCTAGATTATTTTTCCGGCCTATTCCTGTTAAAACAATTTTCTTCCTACACTAATTTTTCAAGTAGGATACCTATAACTATTAGATATTACAACAAAGTAATCATTGAACATTTCCATTATCGAGTTTGTATTTATCTCACTTTTAGAGTTAATTACTTTCTGTGTGGCCAATTTTTAGTGGGATTCACTTATTCACCTTTAAATTTTAAATATCCCACATACACACTAATTTTAATTACCTAATGGTTAATTATTCCTTTATAACCAGTTTTTTTCTATTTATATGTTATTCTTAACTCATATTTTTATTACACATTAAATTATAATTTTTTTATACACCTTTTCATGTTCCCTTCTTCTTCTTGTTCTTATCCCCGTTATTTTTATATAATAATTATTTTTATTTCCCCATAGATCAATTTATGACCCAATATTTGTCTGTTTTTTTCCACTTCTTCCTGTTGGGACCTTTTCAATATTTCTTAGAAAACTGTTTACACATTTACACACCTACACACTAAATCTTCAACACATCAATTCAAATTTTGATTATATATTTGTTATTTTTTTAACTTGTTCTTATTCATTAGTAATTATTTAACATAAATAATGGGTTACACATTTATCTATATTTATTTAATTATGCATGGATAGTAAACCTATATAAACATGAAAAATATATAATTAGGTAATTACTAATGTACAAAATTAATTTCAATATTTAAAATCAAAAGGAGGCAGTTCTTTCTTTTCAACTTCTTCAAATGTTATATTACATTGAAAACAACCAATAGTTCCAGTCTCATATTT
>JAQQTN010000070.1:0-15322 GCA_029379255.1 Theileria luwenshuni
TAACCTTAACCTCTATGAATTTAAGATAACCTTATGAGTATAAGATGATCCAATAAGTAAACTTAATGGTTTATAAATATACGATAAGTAACCTTAATACAGTATGATAATCCGACTATAGAAGATAATCCAATAAATCGAATGAGTGAGGAATAAACCCTAGGATGAGACTAAAAGCCTAAAAACCTAAACGCTAGTGTAATAGACGAAATAAAATTGCGATAATTAATATATTTATAAATCACAATTATATATATATAATGTTTACAAAGATATAAATAATAATAATATATATGTGTGTACTTATTAATAAAAAATGATTTTTATCTATGTATTAATTTATAATAATTAGAACTTAAACAAATGTGATTATTATATTGTTATATATATAAATTGAAAATCAAAATTTTGTCTATTAGCTAACTAATGATGACATTGCTATATAAAAAATATTGAAAGAATTGGGATGTGTGAGCTATTTTATTCATAATCGTTAATAACATTTATACTCTGGATGGGGTGTCAACATTCAACTGTATTCATATTTATATTTTTCTAATTCTATTAAAATATAAATTTTTTAATTTTAATTTTTATCAAATTTTGGACTTGTTTTTATATCTATGACAGTTTTCAATCATTTTCGACTCTCAATTACAACTCCCATTTCCTTAACACCCTTTCACCCATCATTTAAATTTCCTAATATAAATTATTCCATATACACTATCACATCTCGCTTTAAATCGACTGCTAAGGATCAAGGGGTTTTCGGATACCAGTCTTCCACAAACCCATGGGAGGACAGAAGTTACCGGGCTCTAAAGAAGGAGAAGGGCCATACTGGCTGGCCGATTATGATTGCCACTAATACCACTCAGCCCATGTGGCAGAGCTACCTCTCTCAGGATCAGACAGTGATTCCCAGGGACGGATACGGTTGTTTGGCCACCTTTCCTCCTGAGGTCTCAATTAAGATCCTCCACACCTTCCGCCTCCCTCCCCAGTTTTACCCATTTTTAAAGAAACTCGGGGACGATACTCCCTCTCTTAAACCTTACATGGACAAGCTGATTCTTGGTGTTTTTACCAACAACGATTATGAGGAAATGTTTTACAAATTTGCCAAACCCCTTAAGATTTATCGCAAGTTGATCCCGAAGCCCTACCGCACTCCCGAGGAGCAGGCCAGGGAGGCAGAAGTTAACTGGGAGTCTTCCTGGCTCAGTTATCGCCAGAAGGTTGCCGCTGAGTACAACATCAGTGCCGGTCTCCGGGAGTACCTACTCGGCATGATGATTGGGGGCTACTTCGCCTACCTGTGGGCCGATATGCACAAGCAGTACAGGCTGGACATGCGCCTCTACTACCATGAGGCCCCCGAGCACAAGGTAAACTGGGTCAATCCCAGGGGAAACCTCCTTTAATAACTCTCCCTCCCTCATTTACTTTTAGAAAACCATACACCTTTCAAACAATTTATCAATATTTTAAGCATATACTATATTCTTTTGTAGTAGTTTATGTGTTTATCTGCTTCATTTGAGCTTTAGTGCTGATTGGTGAAGACTGCGTTTGTGTTGTAAGTGATATTCGCATTTAGTAACTTGTTGAGTGAATTATTTTACTAAGGTTGATTTATTTATCTTAGGGCATTTGAGTAGATAACTTCAATTGATTTAGTTGGATAAATTTGTGTATTATTTATCCCAACTTTGTGAATTTATTTGTCTTTACTGCGTTTATAGTATAATAAGTTTGTTGAGTATACTTTAGGGTACTTGTAGCATTTGGTTAATGTAGTCTTGCGCTTGTTGTTGGAAGAGCTTCCTGGTTTTACTGCTCCAGTTTAACTCCTTCTCCATGACGTTGAGCACCTTGTCTAAACTCTGAAGAGCCGCTTTCGCATCAAGGAAGGCAAGCCTGGTTCTCCTGGCGAGCACGTCCACAGGCGTGCATGCCAACTCGTTCCTGACTCCGTAAACTACCTCGCCCAGGAGGTAGGGGTAGTCGCTGTGGAGCCTAGTCATCATGTTCATGTCCTTGGAAAGCCTGCACACGTCCTCAGAGTTGTATCCGTATGTCTCTACTAGGTGGTTAGCCGTGTCGTGGTCCACTCCGTACTCTTTCATAAGTTTGTAAGACAGAAGGTTAAACTTGGGTCTAATGTCGTCCAGGTTAAACTTGCCGTTTCTATCGTGAGTTCCTAAAATATTGGTTTTTGTTAGTTAGTAATTGAGTTAAACGTTTTTAAATATTTAAATTTGTCAAATATTAAATTTTGTGAATATCATATTTTGTGAAATTTAAATAAGTTTTATTATCAAACAAAAAATTGAATATCAAACAATAATTAAAATTAGAAAATAAAAATTAAAAAATAGTAGGAATAAATAATAAACAAAGGAGATAGAATGACATACCTAACAACACAATGTTTCTAGTTCTGCATTTGTAGCTTTGTTTGAGGTGCTTGTAAAACTTCAACAGGTGGTCCACACAATCTTGGGCCATAAGTCGACAGATCGTCCACTTTCCTCCGTAAACGTTAACTAAGCCTGTCTTGTCTACTTCGATAACATGGCCTCTGGACAACTTTCCAGTTTGGTTAACTTCGTCCACTCCCTTGATCAGTGGCCTCAGACCTGACCATACAGACTTAATTTCAGACCTAAAGTTGATTAGATAGAATATACAGAATTGGGATTGGGGGTTTAATTCTAAGTAATTGGGAAGAAACATACTTGATCTGTTCGTCGGTACAATTCATATATATCGATGCGTCGCTCGTTATGAACTCTACGTCCTCCTTAGCGGGTTTGGGGTTAGAGTGTAACTCGTCCTTGTTGTCTGTGGTTCCTATGATCGTTTCATTTAACCAGGGCAGGACGAACAGGACCCTTCCGTCTGTGGTCTTGGGTATGATTAGCCCATATGGCGTTGGTGAATACTTTCGTGGGAGAGTCAGGTGTGTTCCTCTGCTGTGTAAGATTGATATTGGGCTTTCCGGGTCACTAAGTTTCTTTACTTCTCCTGCGAATGGGCCACTACAGTTAACTATGACGTTGGTGTCTACGTTGAACTGGTCCCCTGTGAGAACGTCCTCCAAAACAGCACCTTTAACAGTGTTACTAGACGGATCTCGTAGTATCTTTTTTACTTTTACGTAGTTACAGACTGTGGACCCCTTCTGGCCCGGCACATAGTTGTTAACGGTGCTGGTTAAGGCCATCATGAGGTTGGTGCGTGAGTCGTTGTGCTGTCCGTCGTAGTAAACAACTGCCCCAAGGAGTCCCTTGGTCCTCAACCCCGGGAAGTTAAAGAGTGCGTTTGACTTATCGCTGTAGAATGAGCAAGGAATTCCTAAAAATTTTTATAGGTGGATTTATATGGAATGACTTAAGTCTGGAAATGTGCAAACCTGTCTCATTACAGCAAAAGAACCTTGCCAAGAGTTCATAAACCTTAATGTTTACCCAGAAGTAGGGGAGTTGCCACATTTTATATATGGGCATAATAATTGGAACTGGGTAGTTGGCGTATGGGAGTGACCCGAGCAGGTGTGCCCTTTCCTCCAGGGCCTTCCACACAAAGCGGAGTTCCTGAAAGTCAAGCTTGAGGATTGCGTTCTCCAGGTATCGAATTCCACCGTGCAGAAGCTTGGTGCTCTTGGAAGATGTCCCAGATGCGAAGTCGTCGGCTTCAACCAGGGCACAGTTAACTCCACGAGTAGCAAGGTCGAGAGCCACAGAGGTCCCTGAAAATTTTAATATTTATTTCGAACAAGAATAACTGGTATAAAGTCCTATTATTGGAATGGATAAGAAATTATCAAAGGGCACTCACCGGTACAACCTCCTCCTACTATTAAAACATCAAACTTTTCATTTTTTAACCTATTGAGCATTTCATCCCGTGTGTTGAGTCTTTCCGGAACACTGTATTTCGTGTTCTTAGGAATGGAACATTTTTCGTGTTCTAATTTTACAAAGTAGTAAGATCCTACAAAGACAGCGGAACCGGCACCCAAAACCTTGGCAAATGACCTAAATGCCATTTGAAAGTGCCTAAGTAAATTAGGGTTAGAATCTATGTAAATAAATGTTGTTTTTCTCTATACTAACCATCAATCAATTCCCCATAGTTACTTTACTTATTTTCAATTAAATTTTATTTAATCATTTATTAATTCCAATTTAATACACAAATTTTCATTTTTAAACAACCCTTCATACTATTTTGCTCACCTGGTGTCCTTATTATTTTTTTCTCTCCTACACATCTGCTTCTCTATTTTTAAACCAACTTTTCTTCCAACACTCATCTCATTTCTCTACTCCAAAGTCTTCTAAACCGTAGGATTGCTTCTATTTTTCCAATTTTCTAACATATACTTATATATGAGCAAGAAATTATATGTTATGATTGTGTTGTTTTCAAAAGTCGTTGAGTTCCCCGTAGATGTAAGGGTTATTTGAGTCCCCTTCTCCGTTTGCCGTGTCAATGGTTTCCTGTGGATTAATGTGATTGGTCGCCAGGCACTCCAGGGAGTGTATGCTGAGGTTTGTGTTAATGCTGTTGGTGGTTGTGTTGTTTGCAGTGTTAAAGATCCTTTCGTTCTCGTCCACAATGGTTGATGAAGTATTGATGCTGTTCTGGTTAAGAAGTATCGACTGCAGTTGGGTTTCGTTGGACGCCTCCTCCGAGTTTGTGTCAAACAGGGTCACATTCCCAAAATAGTTTTCATGTGAGCTTTCAATTATGTTAGGGTCTATGTTATCTATCAGGTTTCCTTCGAACAATGGGTTTCGTACTCCGATAGGGTTCCCGTTTTCTGAACCAGTGTCTAATATAATACCATTCTGGTTTATGTTGTAGATTTGTTCAGTCCTCGGCACGAAGGGTGAGTCTATTGAGTATTCAGAAAAGGGTGTGTTATTGAGCCTCAGATAGTTGTTCCTAATCTCTTCTCTGGTATTTGAGTTTATGAAAGAGGTGTCCTTTTCCTTAACCGTTTCACTGGTCGAACTACCTGAGTATTTAGTCTGGCACTCATTCTGTGTCTCGTTCATTGTCCTGCTGAGGTATGAGGCGGCACTGTCGTAACTGACAGACGCCAGGTTGTTTAAGTATGTGTTATTCATCATTTGATTATTAAGATTGGGAAGTTGAGCCTTCGTTGAAGAAATTGAAGCAAATGTGTTGATGGGCATGTAAGTTTCATAAATGTTACTGTTGTCCGAGTTGAGGGAGGAAAGAGCCTCAAATTTGCTCAGGGTATACTCATCTATTTGAAACTGATTGTTATAGAGGTTGGCGTTGTTAGGATACGATGGAACCGGGTTTCGAACGTTTGATAATGAGTTAAGGGGGACATACTTAGTTTCCATTGGCGAAGACACATTTTCAGGTTGTGTTTTGACCTGGTAATGGTATGGCCTCAGGTTTTCGTTCCCAAACCCGCTGTTGCACATCGCTGCGCAGGCGTTGT
The DNA here is from genome assembly GCA_029379255.1 of Theileria luwenshuni. Lineage (NCBI taxonomy): Eukaryota > Apicomplexa > Aconoidasida > Piroplasmida > Theileriidae > Theileria > Theileria luwenshuni. Next base: position 5,492 of record JAQQTN010000070.1, read on the forward strand.
TATAGGCCGTGTAGTTCCCGTATGTGTTTGAGTACACCTGGTAGTTGTAGTTTATGTTGCTTCCCGAGCCGCTTGACTGACAGTTGTTGTTTATGTTAACGTTTGTAATATTGTAGTTATTCATTCTGTTGGAGTTCATGTTACTGTTATATGGATACTTCGTTGTAGTATTATTTATGTATATGTTTGGGTTAGTATTGTATTGGTTACCACAATTTGCCTGCATATAATTCTTATTGTTATGGAATGAAAAAGTCAGATTATCACTTTCCGATATGTTAAACGACATTTCTCTAACTGCAATTGGGACGTACATCGGCCTCGGTTTTCCCCTTCTCTCGAGAAACCTGTTCCTTTCCATCCTTCTCCTAATCATCCTATCATACTGCCGGGGGTTTACGTATATGACCACCTTGTTGAATATCCCGAAATCGTCAATTGGATTGATGGGACCGAATCCTTCCATATCAACTCCAGGATAATCCATAAACCATTCGATTTTTAAATTGATAAAATTAAATGTTATCCTTGTTTATAAAATACAAAAATCATTAAACTAGACATAACAAACATAACTTAATAAAATTGAAAAGTCAAATAAAAAGTTACATTAAAAGGGAAAATTTTATATTATTATTTGTAAGAAGACTGCGTTTGAGAGAAGTAAAATATTTTTATAAGTTTTATGAAGACATTTAACTAGAAGATTTATTGGCAGAAGTGTGTAAGACAATAAACCAGACTGAAAAGTTAGACAAAGTTTAGAAGTTATATTACATTAGCCTACAAATGTGTATAGATTAAATTTAAAATTATTAATGTGTAAGAAAAAGATTTAAAGGAAAGATTAAGTTCAATTATGACCAGAATTGAAACAATTAAATAAAAAAATTAGTTTGAAAAAACAAAAATATCCTTCAAATTTCATCAGCTTTAGAAAACACTAAAAATTTTTGTTATAAATTAGAAAAAACATATTAGACGGTGAAACAAAAACTTTGATTGTCGATACTAATATAAAAGAAACTAGTATTAAAATAAAATAGTAAGAATATGAGGATAAGCAATAATATTACAAGAAATAAAAGTATGAAATAATCGAAAAACTTGAATCTTCCTTAAAGTCGAACAATAAACTCAATACACATTGACATCTTAATTATGATTGCACTACACATGCACTATGGGCCGAAAATTAACAACTAAATCAATGAAACATTGTCATTAAAATATGGATTCTGATGATCTAAAACAATGGCCACAAAATATATAAATCTTAAAGGAATAGATCATAAGAATACAAACATTTTGGATTCTCAAGTCTAAGGAATGTGAACATTACATTGATAAAATTCTGAAAAACCGATTCCGGGTAGAGAAGGATACACATTTAATTTTTTATTTAAGTTATGTATGAATCTCATGGAAGAAATAACATTTAAATAATAAATATATTCCATAAAGGGAAGTGTTAATTTATAATTGAATTGACTAAATAAGAAAGCGATATTGCAATAAATATTATAAAAATATAAATGATAAGATTTAGACACTATTTTAATATAAAATGGTAGATTTCTTGAAAAGAAGAAATGAATTAGGTAAACGACAAATGTGTACCATCCTATCATGAAAATCACAAATCAAATATCAAGAAATAAATCATACCTATTCAGATACTAAAAAATACTGGGTCTAATCATTATAACAATTTTATTTTTGATTCCGTGGGGTGTCATACCATTAACATCTTATATACTAACTATTTAACCAAATACCTTTTTAATTAACTTAAAAATGATCTGCTGAATATTTTTACGATCTTTGCGACTATTCTATATATCCATATTTTACATACTTACTAATGTATATGGAACAAAACCCATCTAACAAATTTTAAACAAGATGGCAACAAAAAAGCACATATCTGTCAACCTGCGGGACCTACAAAGACTTCTCAAACAGGAGGAAGATAACCTTCTCACCTCAAGCTCAGAAGTTAACACGAAATTTACCTCATCCAAAAATTTTGATTACAAGCATTCCGATAGTCGTTGGGAAAACGAGGATAATGACGACGATTTCGATATAACTACAGTACAAAAGCCCCCAGCTCCCGAACCGGATTTTTCAACACTCAGAAACCCGCCTTCTAACCAGTCAGTGGATTCCAAACCCACTCCATCGCCAGCTGCACCTTCCAAAACAGATGACCAGTGGAGATCCAAAGAATTTACTGCTCCCGAGGATCCCAACGCATCATGGAGAAGCGTTAATCCTAATCCGGAAAAAAAACTGGATAATACCGAGTTCTTAAACTCATTTAACATGGGCAGGAACTCGAGGGACTCAGAATTATCCAGGGAAAATACTAGAGAAGAACCGAAAAAACTATATGTTCCGAGATTTAGAAGTAAGAATTATAATGATTAATTATGAAATTCAGGAGAAGCTAGTCCATCGCCTGAAAATGACAGGTTCAGCTGCCTCAACGATAACAGGAGTAAGATTAAATCTAGATATTGATACCATAAAATTATATATAAACTACTAATTATTATATTCACTGGATTAATAAACTAATAGATAATAAACCAGCAACTCGAACTACAAAATCAAGGGAGTCACTAGGACAAACGAACCATGAATCGGGTGCTAGATATGTGAAAAGTCCACCGGGAGAGCGCAAAAATAGCGATGATTCAGATTTAGAAGATAGACCAAATGACCATGAAAGGAAAAGGGATACTAAATTCAATTCAGAATTTCACTCGGGGTCTACAGACGATAAGACTAAAGAAGCGCCCAAAAAGGGGCTGTTTATACCCTCACATCGAAGGAATTTGAAAAAAGAAGAGTCAATGGAGGATATCTTTTTAAAGGCAGGAGGAGTTTCGTTATCGCAGGAGTCAGAAAAAAGTAAAAAGGAGACTTATGCAGAGAAGGTCAAGAAGGCAGCAAAGGAGAAGGAGATGTTGGACCTGAAGAGAAATGAGATAGAAAAACACAATAAGCTTTACGTGTGTAGCCAGGAGACCGTTTCCTTGATTGAAAGTTACGTGTTAGAATCAATGGACTCAGAAAATGAAAAAACAGTTCCGGAAGTTGTAGAGACTGAGTCGATAGTGCCCCCAGTGTTGGCATGTGTAATAGTTGCAAAAAACTGTGAAAACACAAACTCGATGAAGCAAGTACAGGAGAAGTTTAAAAGTGTGCAAAAGTTGCTGTTGCACCTTACACAGGAACAAAATTCCAGAAGATTTTTGACAGAGTTGTCCAAATCAATTAGTAGTAAGTTTATAGTACTTAAAGATTATTAATTAACATGAATCATTAATTCATAGATTGGGGATACCCGTCATTATCGGAATCGGTTTACCTAGTTGAGGCCATGTTTGACTCGCTGTACTCTCTGGGAGTGATTAAAAAGGACGACTTCATGGAGTGGTTCGACAACGACGTGGACGAGATCCCAAACAGAGTGACCCTCCTGCTTCAGGTATGTTCCCAACACATATATACTAATATATATATACATTTATGTATGTATAAATACATACATATATGTGTTTATGTATATCCCTAACTCAAATAAAGGCAAATAAAGCCAGAATTGAAATAGGGAATAAAAAAACGCCATTACTGGTTAATATTGAAATAATATTAATAAAGGCAGGCGTTACAAGAACATTAATTCAATTTAAAAAAATAAAATATTTTTAGTTGATGAACTGGAAGAGATGGTTAAATGGAGAAGATTTGGAGGAGGAACCGGTGGTGGAAGTGGAATCAGAGTCTGAAAGTGAATCAGATGAAGAATATTCAGATATCGAAGCAAATGTACCAAAGGCAACGAGGCTCCCATTGGGAATAAAATTTAAATAAAAGCCTATTATTTTGTAAAATATAATGAGTCCTTTAATTATGATACATTTATATGGTACATAATTAGTAATTTGTGTTAGTTGATGGATGTGTAAGGGCGAGAACACAGGTATGACCTAAGTATGAAATAAGTCAAATTCGTTAATTATATATTGTCTAAAGATAGTTATTTGTGTCAAAAAACTGGATTCCACAAGTTTGATGTCAAAATTTCTGGTTTTACAATCATTGCCCATAATCCGTGCGAATGTGTGCTCCCTTACAAACTCGAAATTAGACAAAAAAACAAACAAACACATATCCCCTTAACACAAACCTAACACAAACCAAATATTTCGCAAATGTAAATAAATGTATTATAGATATGAGGTTGTCTAGCAAGCTTAGAACGAACAAAGATAGAAGACTGGCTGCGGATATTAGTTATTTGGAACAAACCTCTAAACTTAACGAAAAATTGAAAAATGAATCATCAAATAGATTTGTAAATGGTAATACTGGAGAAGATGGTGTGTCTAATCTACAGGTTGGGGGAGAGGTGGGAGGAATGTCACATGGATTGTTACACCTTTTGGGACAGGCTGGTATGGGAGCAATGATGGGTATGATGAACGGTTACGGTGATGCTCAAGCTATGCAAGGGTATTCGGCGATGCCAGGTGGAGGCGCTTATCCAATGCGTGCAATGGGACCTCCAATGGGAAATCCTGCAATGAGATTTGCCAATCACCCAGCTGCTCATTTCCCCCAAAGAGCAATGGTTCGTTGAATGGATATTTACTAATTGAATGAATTAAAAAGTTAAAATAAAAATTAGTTCATTAATTATTTTAATGTTTTAAAAAATTAATGAAAATTCATAATATTTAGTATCATAAATACTAAAATAACATAGGTGTTATCAAGAAGTCCCAGAAATAATTTATAAATTTAAATTATATTAAATACTATTTATGCCCACATCTGGTCCTTCCACACAACCTTATCATAATTTTATATTCATGAATCTCTATTATAATTTCATTCATTCATATATTAAACATTGAACAATAATGTCAGTTTTTTATGGATTTGGTGGATTCTTTTTTGGGTTTCTGGTCCCAGTGACCACTGGGTTATATTCATGTTCAGGAAAGGAGTTGTTGTTGTCTGATTTCTGCCTAAGGGTTCTATTTTTTTGGTTAGTTTTCAACAGACTAGTAGCTCCCTTTTTAAATGTTTTTTTTCAAAACTTATCTCCTTCATTCTGGTCGCTTTTATATACACTTTATCCAGTAGGACTTCTGGTTCCAAAGTCAAACTTATTAAAGTTTTTAGACAGTTATTTGGTTTTGTTTCTTAATCTGGAGTCTGTAAATAATCTGAAAACATTTTTGGAAGAAGTTTGTGTAATGTCTAGAAGAACGTTATATAATTTATACAGAAAATTAGAGGATGTAACAACATTTTAAAAAATTAATTAATGTAATAAAATAAATAATTATCCTTTAATTATGACACATTTATATGGTACATAATTAGTAATTTGTGTTAGTTGATGGATGTGTAAGGGCGAGAACACAGGTATGACCTAAGTATGAAATAAGTCAAATTCGTTAATTATATATTGTCTAAAGATAGTTATTTGTGTCAAAAAACTGGATTCCACAAGTTTGATGTCAAAATTTCTGGTTTTACAATCATTGCCCATAATCCGTGCGAATGTGTGCTCCCTTACAAACTCGAAATTAGACAAAAAAACAAACAAACACATATCCCCTTAACACAAACCTAACACAATCCAAATATTTCGCAAATGTAAATATATATTTAAATTAATTTCTCATGAAGGTTACCACAACTTCCACTAATTCTTTAAGGAATAGATCTGATGACTCTTTAAAAGAAGTAGACGCATCAAATTTTATCCAGACTTATGATTTAAATGATTATATAAAAAGTCAATCTTTTCTTGATCAAGGATTTGACGGATATCCAGATCTACAAGGTGTTTCTAATCTTCAGTTACACCCGGATATTAAAAATGACCTCAAAGAAACCTTTTGGAGAACTTGGTATCATCTAAAGCATGTTCAAGCTGGACCGTTTGCTGTTTATAACAACCGTACGCCCATAGATGTTGGAGGAATGTTCCCGGCAACTCCACATGATCCCGGAACACAGGCTTCTGCAGAAGTCCCTAATCAACAAGTTTCTAATGTAGTCTTGTCTCCTGCCTTAGCTCTTGCATCCGGAGGACAACCGGTTTCACAACAGGTTCCAAATGCCGGTCAGGTTCAGGTAGTTCAAGGAGTTCTTCCTGCAGCGGTAACTCCTCAAGTTGTTTCTGCTGTAACCAAGGAGCCCAGTGCCGCAGAACAATTAAACAAATCATTAGATACTAAAGCAGTACCAACTGACTTAGCTGTTACAGCTTCACACAGTGGAGACCCTAACACACCTCCTTTGGCCAACGTACCAGTGGTTAACGTCATAGGTGGAAAGTCAATTAGTGCTCCGGGGGTAATTCCAAGCGAAGTTATGGATAAGCATGACTTCTTTGAAAGCACCAATCTAGCGTCTAACGATTACTACAAAATTAATGCCGATAACATAGGAAGAGCTCTCATCGTTGTGTTAATAGTCGCCTTTCTTCTAGGAGGCTGTATATACAGAATTAAAACGAGGAAGAAAACAAAAAAGAGAAGATAAATATAAAATCACACAATCCACTCCCAAATCATTTAAAATCGTTTTTATATACTTACATGAATGTAATACAAATTTCTATCAGATATAAATTGTGTTTAATGTGAGTTTGTGAATTATTCCTCTCACCACATTATATATTAAATACCATCTAAATCACAAAAATCTCAGTATGTGTATCTTAATTTAATGTTATATTCAAAAATACATAATTTTACTAAGTTTTCTAGGTTTTATAGTGTAAACATTCCCCTCAAAAAACTCCAAATATCAACATCACGATCTTCCGGGCCCGGTGGTCAAAGCGTTAACAAGGTTCCTTACACATTTTAAAAATATTTCCCATTTCTTAACATTTATTTCCTATTCTTTTCATTCACTTCTTTTAGTCTGAGACCAAGGTTCAAATTAGGTTCAACGTTCAATCTGCTGATTGGCTCACTCATGAAGTCAAGCATAACTTCTTGTAAGATCCTTCATTTTCCATATAATTATCTGTAAACTTTTTTAAAAATATTCTGGACTTTAATCAAAACCTTCTAGGATTTTAAACAAAAGTAGAATCACACAAAAGGGTGACTTCATCGTCGAATGTGATGGTGACCAATCTCACTAATTTCAAATTTTAGACTTCTCAGACCAACATCAAAATAAAAAGGCCTGTATTAACCTTATTAGGGAGGCAGTTAAATCTGCAGAGGTTAGATTCTATCCATATATAATTCCTATTTAGGACTATAAAGAGCCCGTCCATCTGACCTTTCTTGAACAAATAGAGGAAACTAAGACCCCTGAACAGGTTTCAACTAAAATTTATCAAGTTTTTTTCAGATTTTAAAATATAAACTTTCTAGGCGTGAATCTCGCAGGAAAACCAAGGACCTGGGTCACAAGAAGCTCGACGACTTCTGACTTTTTCTAAAAAATGAATATCGTACCTCACTTTGTTCTTCATGATAAAATGTAAACTTACACGTATTATTATTGTATTGTATTACTACATTATTACATTATATCATATCATATTATAATAGGACCATTACTAATACTAATTCCAGGGAATTATACCCCCGGTGCCCGTTCCCTCGGTGCGCAGGTAATTATGTCGTCCACTCTGATGATTGATTCTGCTGCTTCCGTTGCCAGAAATATCTGGGAGAGCTTGGACTTGTAGCTTTCGTACACTCCCATCTCCACCATGTCTCCCACTCCTCCCTTTTCAATGTCGATTCCAGCGTTCACGTTTCCCTTGGCGTGCTCTGCTCTAAGTTTGGAGACTATTTCTGCGCTGTCGAATCCTCCGTTGTTGAGTATGTATCCTGGGATTGTTCTGAGTGCGTGGGCGAATGCCTCCACTGCCAGACTCTCCTTTCCTGCTATTGTTTTTGCGTATTCCTCCACGTAGTGTGCCATTTCCAGTTCCGGGCACCCTCCCCCGCACACTATCCTTCCGTCTGCTAGGGTCTCGCTCAGCACTGCCAGTGCGTCATGGAGCGACCTTTCGGCCTCGTCCAGGACGTGGGTCGATCCTCCTCTGAGTATGATTGTGCAGGCTCCTCCTCGGGCGCACCCTGAGAATCTCACCAGTTTGTCTTCTCCGATTATTACTTCCTCTATCAGGTCACACCTTCCAAGCTTAACTTTGTCCGGAGTTTCAAATGTTGACACTATTTCTGCGTCGAGGCATGCTGCCAGTCTCTCCATTCCGTCAAAGTCCGAGTGTTCAATTGCCATGACTCCTGCCTCCTTGAACAACTGGTCCGGGTAGTTGTATATCAGCTGCCTGTTGATGAACACGTTGCACTTATGTGCCAGTATTTTGTCCACCTTATTCTTCATCTTGTCCCTCTCACTCTTCTCCAGAGCACTCACTGCCTCAAAAGAGTCAACGTTGACCTTTACTCCGTAGATTTTAACCTTATCGGTGTCCATTGGCGTGTTTGCGAGTAAAACCCGGCAATCAGTCATTCTCTTGGGTTGACCTACTCCGATCCGTTTCTCCAGGATGAATCCCTCCTCAAGGTATGAGTCCTTGAGCGTCCCGCCTGGCTTCTTAATAACTTGGATAAGTGAGAGGTTAAGGTGCGATGAGGCGTCCTCGGTGTCCTTTCCCAGATTTTCGTTCATCCTGAGTAGTGCGTTAACTGCCAGTCTTGCGAAGTGGTCCTTTTCCACTCTCAGGAGTTTGGAGGATAGGGTCGTTCTTGCAATGTTAAGCAAGTCTGATTCAAACTGTTCCTTATTGTTCATTCTGGAAAACTTGATCTGGTCGAGTCTTTCTCTTGCAACCTGAAGTGCCTTCCTGTACCCTAAGCATATCGTTTGAGGGTGAATCTTGAGGTCGATCAGCTTCTCGGCAGCTCTAAGAAGTTCCGATGCTAAAACTACAACTCCAGTTGTGCCATCTCCGCACTGCTCATCCTGTTGCATTGAAACGTCGACTAGAACCCTGGCTGCCGGGTTGTTCAGCCACATTGACTTAAGGATGGTCGCGCCATCGTTTGTCACTGTGTTCATTCCCGATGAGGGACCTTCCAAGTCCATAGGCTGCAGAAGCTTGTCCATTCCCTTTGGGCCCAAGGTTGACTTCAAAAGGTCTCCCACAGCAATCGATCCGATAAAATACTGCATCCTTGCGACATCGCCTCTATCCTCCTGGGCAGCTCCCTTGAGGATATCAGGTGATACCTGCCTGTAATCTTCAGCTACATCCATGTTGAAAGCTTATAAAATTGAAATAAAGAGAAATTAATCGGGGAAATATAATATAAAATTATAATACTAATTTTGAGAAAGAAAAAATGAACCTAAAATTACTAAATATACAATTAAAACAAAACTTCCATTATCAATTATATTTAAAATGTTGAAACCAATAATTCACTATAATACTATAACAAGAAATGTGATATATAATAGTTTATGATTATTTAAGTACATAGCCCCAGGCAGAGACGTCAATGAGTATTTTAAAATGAAAAGATTATTCTATTTAACGTTAAAATAACAAATATAATTGTGAATTATATTTGGGATTAAAATTTTTAGTTCTTGTATCAGATAGTAAATTAATACAATAGATGAGTGTGTATAAATATTGCCAAAATAAATCAAATTTTTATGAATATTTAATTAGAAATACTTATTTTAATCATGTTATAACTAATAAATTCAATTTATATGTCCTAGTTAAGTATATATTAGGATTTTGAATTGAACACACGAATCCTAAAATAAAGACGAATGAGTGGAATTCCT
>JAQQTN010000070.1:15422-31938 GCA_029379255.1 Theileria luwenshuni
GAGATGTCGTTACTAATAATTAATATATAAAATACTCAACTGATATTTTTGTTTTTATTTTTGTCATAATCGCATTGATCCACTAAAAAACAATTTTTAATATTTGTTATTTCCTTCACAGTGTGTACCTTTTTTACGATTTAACAGTATTTGATACTATTCTACATTTAGTTTAAATGTGGCTCATTAGATGAATCCAACCTTACCAATCTTCAGATGGCCGATTCAGATTATGTAAACGAACCACGAACTGAACCTGTTTTGAACAATCAGTACGAACACAGAAACTATTCAAATCTTCCAAAAAATGGACCAAATTCCTTTATGGATGACCGTGTTACCTGTAAGTGCGGCGCTCGCAAGTACTTGGACAAGTATAAGCGCGATCTAGACCGAAGATCGCACGCATTGGAACGCGATAAACAGTTTCTACGCCAAAGACAGGATGACATCGACTTGAAGGAAACTAAACTAATGGACGCCTACAGGCAGCTTCCCTCTCAACAAGAGGAGCTTGATTCCTACAAAATGTACCTGCAGGATAAACAGTGTAAAATTTCCAGAATGTACCAGGATTTTGAACAGGCGCAGTCAGATTTAATTCAGAAGATGGACCACTGCCTAATGCTGGAGAGAGACTACAAGAGGAAGCTCTCAGAATATCAATCGGGACTAAACGAAATTAAACAGAGGGAGCTCATGCTCTCAGAGACCACCTCGGCGCTGAGTGCGAGAAAGCTGGAGCTCGAAAACCTTGAAAATAAAATACTTCAAGAGAGCGAAAAGATTAAAATGTTACAGGAACAATGCTCGACAACAAGACAGAAAATGAAATCTGAGTTACGACAGCACAATCAGCATATTCTAGAAGAAAATGAGAATTTAGAAGCCCGAAAGAAGAAACTACATGAAAAAGAGAATATGCTTAAGAACGAAAAGGCTAAACTTGATAATTCGAGGATTTTGACACTGGAATTTGATCGGAAACTTAAGGAGGCGACAGACTTGGTGGAATATAACGCCAAACTTGCCGAGGACCTAAAACGCAAGGACGATGAGTTGAAGAATGAGAGGAATATGTTGTCGACAGAATGGATTAAATTTACGGAAGCCACAGAACAATTGGATAAGGAGAGGAAGGAAGTGAAGAGCATCAGAAGAGACCTGTCACTTAAGGCCAAAAAGTTAGATAACTCCCAGTCACAGCCGGATATGGCCTCCCAGTTAGCCAGTCTGAACGAAGCGAGGCTTAAAAACATGGAAAATGACCTAAACAGGAAATACGATCAGCTAAAACAGTCCCAAGAAGAGTTTAGGAGGAGACAGGATGAACTAAACGACCTTACAAATCATTTGAATAAGAGGGAATTCGGAATTAAGTCGAAGGAACACGAGTTGGAAAAACTAGAAAGAATGTTAAATAAGAGGAAGTTTGAGTTAGACGAAAGGGAAAAACAGTTAGAGATGTTAAAGAGGGAACTCGATAAAAGAACAAAGGACCTGGAACTGAAAAAAGATAAGTACAGAAACATGGAGTCGGAATACAACGACTTCAAGGACCGAATGTCAATGTTCTCAATCGAGAGAAACAGCCTGGAAGGTCGCATAGAACAGTTTAACACCAAAAAAATGACAAACGAGCAGGAAGTAAACGCAATAAATCAACGATTATCACTCAGAGAAAAACAAATAAATGACAAGTTTAACCAACTGAAGGGCAAGAAGGACCACTTGGAACTTTTGAATAAACTAAACTCATTTAAAAAAAGCGCACATCCGTTTCCCGTAACGGATGAGAAGGCTTTAAAGTAAAAAGCATAAAATAAAAACAGAACGATCATCGGTGTAGGGTATAAATATGACAAAAGTCATTAATTTTAATCGTAATTTACATAATACACATATTATACAATAAATACACTCTATTTTTTACACATTTAACAATTATCTGTAATTTATCAACAACCTTTTTTTTCATTTCATAACGTTAACTCCATATCTCATCAAAACAATCAACCATACACATTCATTTAAACACACCTAAGTTGTTATTTATAGAAGATTCATGGCAAACAACTAAATAAACTGAAAAATAAACTGAAAAAATGACCAAATAAACAATTAATAACGGATTGATTACATTAAATTATTTTTAAAATATTTATACAACGTTCAACTCCAGGTTGAAATGGTAGTCAGTTGATATGTACGAGTCGCTGATCACGTACATCGTCAAGGTTACCTTCCCCTTATTTCTCGGCGATTCAAAATCCAACTTAACCCTGTTGTTTTCCTCCAAAGTTGTCCTTTTAATTGCATATAGTTTATTCTGTTTCGTATCTCCCAGGACGATCCACCACTGCTCCCTCTTACTGACTGGGAAGTAAGGAGCATTTATGAAACTTGTTTCCTAAAAATATTATTATAAATCGTGTTTTTTAATATCTAATAGATCATATATCTTTTTAATATCTAATGAATATTTTTATTTGAAATATATCTGAGGAACATCTAATCAGTATATATAAATACATAAGTATTTAGGATCACTCACTCCTTCTTTGACTATGTTTACTATCATTGTCACTGTTTCCAATGGCTTAACACTCTCAGAGCTCAGTTTATATGTTACATCCAGAATCTGTATTGAGTTACAGAAGTTTGCAATGTCGTTCACTTGACTGTCACTGTAATCCTCCAGCAACTTCATCCTATCCTCATCCTCCATTTGTATTAAATCGAACAGGTCATTTACTTTCATACCTATTGTAATTAACGTTATTAATTGTTGATAATGGTTTAATTATTAACATTAGTTCTTAATATTAGTTATGGTTATTTGCATTATTTGGAATAATTTAAATAACATTAATTATAGTTATTAATATAATTAAAACTAAATATTTAATAAAATAACATCTAATTACTTTAATGGAATTCATTCAAATAAGTAATAAGTAATGTGTATCCGTGTATCAATCTATCTAACTATATAACTAATCAATAATTACCTTTTGCTTTTCGAACTAGGTCATCGTCTGAATGTGGAAGCTGCAACAGTGGCGAATGATCAAATGAAAGTGCCTGCACTATTCTCTGGAATAGCTCCATTGTCGACAATGCTGCCTTAAGAAACCCATTGGTGCTCATCACGTCAATAAGGGCGTAAAGCAGGGTTGTCACGTTCTTTAAAACAAAGTGCAGATCCTCGTACAGTTCAGTTGACAGGCTAATCCTTTGCATATGACACTAAATGAATTACGTTAGAAATTATCGAAATTGGTGTTATAAATATATAGAAGCTTAGAAATGTGCTTAACTAATAATTGTTATCTCATAATAACTGTAGGATAACTGGGTGACTAACTAGGTAACTAATTAACTTTAATTAATATAATCATACCTTTAGTAGGAGTAGAATCTTCTGTGGAACTGACAGATGTTGTAATGTTCTGTTGTACATTTTTTCAGTGGGCCTCATTTGTATTGTTGAAAGCTCCTCAGCATCAGACAGGAGCTTCAGTATTGTGTCCCTGGGAACATTTTCCTTAACATTTGCTGCAAACAGGTAAGTCGTCGTGCACTTAATTGAGTAGAATGATGAAATGTATCCCAGATTCAGCGGTGCTATCTCATCCAAGTCTTCCCTGTCCATTTTTTCTGCTGCACTGGTGCCGTCCTTTCCAACAGACGTAATCATCGACATATTTTCCAGGTCAGAGAAAGCATTCTCTATCAGCACTGACAAATGCTCTGAAATATGCTGAGGGGTGGTTGATATTAGAGAGTAGTAGTTGGGGTTTTTGGCGAGTCTTCGGTAGTAGAAGGTCCAGGTAAGCCAGTCTATTGCGTCTTGGGGCCCCTTGATTTGACCCTGCACAATTTCATTGATTATCGGGTCCTCGATTGAGGATGCCAGGTTACTCTCCACGACCACCGAGTCGTACAGCATCCTCTTAACCTCCTCCTTCTTATTAGTCTCTAGCAGGAATATTATCTCTAAATCTTCGTTCTCTGACTGCCTATTTTCTTTAACAGCTTGATTACAATGGTTGTTGAAATTGGTCAGGGAAAGTAAGTACTGCAAATCACACTGCGGGTAATATTTCTGTGGCAATGGCCTGTTGGTATAATTCGAGTTCACGTCTGCCACTATGACGTACGGGCACTTGATATTTAGGTTCCACAGCACCTGACTCGTGACCAACAGCACTCTGTAATCCGAATCTCTCATAAACAGTTCCTCCACCAACTCCACTTCCTCGTTGGTGAACCCCTCGTAGATGTACAGCACCCTCTTCAGCTGTTTCAACAGCTTAAACCTACTGTACAGCGACGAAAGCCTCTCACCGAATTCTTCGTTTGTATCTAATCTGCTTTTCTCACTAAAGTGATTTGGGAGGTTTGACAACTGCAAATCTAATATCAGGGCCAGGTGCTTTGTGTAAGTCGTGTTTGTCGTCACAACAACCACCTTATCCTTCATTTTCATCAGCTTATTAATGGTCGTTATCATGGAATTCTGCCTGGTCACCGGGTCTATCTGGTCAAACGTATACAGGTTAACTGTGATCGGCACTTGTCTTGAGAAATTGTTGAAGTTGAAGTGGGTGTTGATGCCTAGCCAGTTGCAAACATCCTGCGTATTGTACAAACTCGTGCTAATGGCCACAAGCCTTGTCATTTTGTCTTTATGGTAAGAGGATGATTCATGATTCGTTGAATGATGATTTGTTGTAGCATGATTTGTTAATGAATCAGATTTGTTGTAGAGTGTCGTGCAGTACCTCAGCTGTGTCAAAAGAAGCTCTATGTTAGTTCCGTAAACTTCGTCCGAAATAAACTCCACTCCTTCGACCACCATCAGGTTTAAAAGGGGAATCAACTTCGACTTATACCTGTTCATCAGGTAGTTGCAATTTTTGGCTGTCGTTACACTCACTATGTTGGTCAACACCAGATGCAGGTCCTCCTTGGGCTCTCCCAGGAGCTCTACCACCGAGCACAGATCTCCTAATCTCTCCTTAAGCCTCTTAAACCTCTTTTTAAGCAAATTTTCAAAGGGAACAACCACTAAAACGGTCGTTTTTCCTTCAAACTGAAGCAGTGCTCTCAGAATTGCTAGCTCTGCGCATGTAAATCTGCCTGATCCGTAGGGTGCCGAGAGCAGCACATTCTCGTCGTTACCGTACATCGTGCTAAACACTTGCGTTTGTATGTTATTGAAATACTTATATCCGCAGTTTCTAATGTAATGAACCAACAGACCTTCCTTATCTGAGTATTTTTTACTCCCCTTATCCTTTGATGAACCTGTAAATTCTGACTTGAGTAAGGTGTTCAGCGGTATCGGCTGTAAGTCCAGGAGAGTCGTTGCCTTGTCTTGTTTATTTGGCAGTATCAGCTTATCAAATATGATAGGCACATTCGTCTCACTTCCCACCCACTTGTCGTTGATGACTCTGATGAAGTAGCAGTACACTCTCGGCTCACTCACTGGCAGAGTGAGGTATATGTTGGTCGAGTCGTCCGAGTCCTCAGCGCCCTCACCGTCTGCAGCCTCCTGATCAGTGCTAAAATTTTCTCGGCCGGCTGGCGGATACATCAGGAACGACTGCGTGTGCAGTATCTTGTCTTCCGAGGGGTCCTCTATTATCAGCAGAAACTTTTGGTGGTTGAAGTGGTACTTAGGGTCCCAATTGAAGTCGCTTTTGATCACCAGGTGTACGTTAATCCTATTAATCGTTATCGGCTGCACGTACGCCTTAACGTTAACTTTCGGAACCATATGCACAAATTTGTAAAGAGATTTCCCTAATTTCGGGTTTCTGCACAACTCTCCTAACTCCACTGTGTTCAGGTCGTAGTATCTGTTCCAACTTATGTCCTTCTTCTCCAGCCTCGTTATTATTTCATTTGGAATAGTTTTAAAGTGTCTAAGAGGTATCATCAGCTGCCACATTCTATTTTCTACCATTTTACACAGGTTGTACAGCTTGATGCTAAGGCTGCTCCATCCCCTCTTGATTCCTATCACGAACAGTGCCGTTAAAATTCTCGGGGCATTCTGCGTGATGTATCCCATCTCACTGACCAGTGCGTATCCCTCCATGTCTAGCCTGCTTATGTATGCCTGGAGGAGTATTGCGATCTTATTGTTTCCTCCTGCTGCTGCAACTCTGTTTGCTATCGTCGTAGCTGTCAGGTTTGCGTTCGAACACGGTATCGGTATCTGCTGTTGCAGCTGTTGCAACTCTAAAATCTCCTCTTCTCTGGTCGGAATATACTTAAATTCCACTGAACAGCTGAATATGTTAAGAATATCTGAGTCCGTCATGTTTTGTCTCAGGCTATCACTGTATATCTTAATCGACTCTGGCCTCAGGTAGTAATTACTTGCTATAACTCCGAGACCCGTGCTCGTTACCATTCCACTTTTCCTCTCATATTTGACTAACCCGTTCTTCTCCAGGAGTACAAAACTGCTGTTTATGAGCACCAACAGGTAGTTGTCTAAAGCTTCCATGTCTAACTTTGGAAGCGTTTGTTCCTTTTCTTCATTTTCATCTTCTTCATCAGCTAAATCTTCAACCGAATCAACATTGAATCCGTAAAGCTGCGGGTTCTTTTGTATTCGCACGTACAGGTACGTCGTCTTCATCCACTCCAGTGCCTGGTGCAGGTTCGTCACGTTCCTCAGGACTATCTCTGCGTTAAGTATTTCTGGCAGTTTCGGCACCAGTTGCGATTCTATCGGCAGCTGCTGATTATTCAGCGACAGGTAGTACTGTAACTTTTCGTGAGATGTTATTATGATTCCCTTTCCGAAGTTGTCGTACTGCGGTCTTCCAGCTCTTCCCATCATCTGCTGCACGCTCAGTGGACACAGTTCATCCCAGCATCCCTCTTCGGGAACGTATATCTGTGTCCCCTTGATTATCACCACTCCTGCTGGAAGGTTGACACCCCAACTCAGGGTGGCCGTGCTCACCAGCAGCTTCAGGTGCTTGTCTGAAAATAAGTCTTCAACGAGCTTCCTATCACTTCTTGCAAGCCCTGCGTGATGTATTCCTATCCCAAATGGCAGCAATTCCTTCAGGTTTCCGTTTTTTATGTGCTCAGCCTCACTCTTCAGGATCTCTACGGACGCTGGGTCCTTGATGAACAGCTCCATTTTATCTGAGTTTAGCACCTTCTCCAGTATCATCTTGCTGGTTCTGTAAGTCTCCTTTCTCGAGTGCACAAATACCAAAACCTGCTTAGCCTCAACGTTTTCCACTACGTGGTCGTACGTCAGTTCGTTCGTTATGTTGTACATCTTAAGTGCCTTCTTCTCCTTGATTCCCAGGTAATGCTGCTCCAGTGGCACTGGCCTGTAGTGATTTCCGAAGTAGTATAGTCCCTTGTCTACTCTCAGAAACTTTGCTATGTCTTCGTAGTTCGGAAGTGTAGCACTCAGACCCAGTATCCTGGTCTTTAGTCCAATCACTTTGTCGTGCATCATAGTCCTTGCCACCAGCGCCTCAATCACACTCCCTCTTTTATCGTGTAGAAGGTGCACCTCGTCTATGATTACAAGCTCCACTCTCTCAAGCATTCCCTCTTTGCGTGTAACAACATCCCACTTCTCGGGCGTAGTCACTATGACCTGCGTGTTCTGTATCTGGGTTCTCGTCATGCTCATTTCCCCCGTCAGCTCGTGCACTGATATTCCGTAGTCTTGAAACCGCAGGTTGAAAGACTGCGTTTGTTCAAGTACAAGTGACTTCATTGGCGATATGTATATCACTGTAAACTCCTTATCGAAGTTATACTGTGATAGCTCAAGATCATCCAGGTCATGTCTCCTCTCTCCTGAACCCAGGTCACTACCTGGTGGTAATTCTGAATTTTTCGGTGTCAAATGCTTCCTGAAGACGTTTAGTATCGTCAATATTGCGACGTTTGTCTTTCCCGAACCCGTTGGTGCACATATTAGCATGTTTTCGGTTGTGTTAAATGCAGTTTCAAATACCGTTGACTGCACTGGGTTAAGTGTATCCATGTTTTTGAATGCTGGCTGTGCCCATTTTGGCAACCTTGATATTTTTTTCATATTGCTTTTGGGCATGTGATGCACTGCGTGTATGATCACTTCGTCGTAGCTCTTGTGCTCCACTCTCTCAGTTCCTTCTGGCAGCACCACCTTCACGTTAGACATATGCTGACTTCCGTCCTTGATTGCCAAATTTTCCAGATCTACAACTTGCAGAGTGCTCGACGATCTCGGTTGCTGCACTTCATTCTCCCTTGTATCCAGGTGTTCCTCTGGCAGAACCAATGAATCTTCTTTTGTTTCCACATCCTTCTGTAAACTTCCTGTCTTCATTGTCATCAGTTCCTTTTCCAGGTTATGTGCCAACTGCTGCTGCTTAGTCTTCTTCAAGTTTATCATCGACAACTCGTTTAGAACCACTTGCCCCTGTGCTGTCTTTCCCATCTCATCAAATATTTTATTCTTCTCTTCTTGCGATTGTGCTTGACCCAGTCTTGTGCAGTATATTATCTTATATCTGTTTCTCAGCAACAGTTTTGCAAAGTCAAAATTTTCATACTTTAGCAACAGCACCAATTTATTTTCACACTCCTGTACATCCTCTATGTTCAGAATGCTCATAATCTCCTTTTCAGTGGCTTGTGCCACGTTATAGTCGTTGTATATGAAGTTCAGTTCCCTCTGGAGCCAGTATCCGTCAATTTTATTGATGTTAAGGTCCTCTTCATTTTCCAGGTTTGCCTTATCCTCTCCGCTTCCCAGGTACCTAATTCCAAGCTGAGGGTCTATTTCGTCATTCTCCTGGTCATCCATGTTCGTTTCAACTACTTCTGTTGTCTCCATGTTATCGTCCTCGTCGAATATCACTGCCACTCCAGTGTCATCAAGAGGGTCAACTCCAAAGTCTTGATCTGCATCCGTTGTAAAGTCCGTGAGCTCCTTGGACAGGTGAAACAGGTTATAGTACTGTTCATCCGGCAGAGGTCCCAGAACGTCCTCAACCAGTTCTCTTCTCTGCTCAGGTAGGTTTTCTGCCTTCAGTGCGAGCAGCGTCTCGTCGCAGGCGCTCAGGAGCACAGACTGAGGCTGATCTCCCAGCACCTTCTGGAGGATGGTCAGCATCTCCTGATATTTACCCCTTGTATAGTTGCTTTTGGGGAGGTACTTTAGACCCAGGTTGATATCTATATTCAGGATATTTTCATCTTTGTTTAGATCCTATAAATTTTTTATTCATGTTATGAATCAGATATGTATATAATAATAAATTTGAACTTACCAGGTATGTTTTCCTTCTTCTAGTAGGCTCAGTAGGAACAGCTTGAACTTTACGTTTACTTGAAACCTTTGATTTAATTGATTCATGGGTCACTTTGTCGCCCATCTTGTAAAGAACTCTGCCTGCCAGCGACTCTGGTTCTCCAGTAGCTTCATCAAGCCTTGGAGCGGGACCATCTCTCTGGATGACCAGATTTGAGTTCTAAAAATTATAGTTATTAATATTTATGGATGGAAGGATTAAATTCAAATTGAATATTAATAGTTTTCTACACAAATAAAGGATTTAAATAAATCTTACCATGCGGTACTCAAACCGCTTGAAGCGTTCGAACTGCTCAGCCATTGCTAACTAAAGCGAAAGGAAATAATAATGTTTAAATTCTCAAGTGAAAACCCATAGTGAGGAAGAGTTTGACACAAATGAATAATTGGAGAAATATTTGGAAATTTTTTGAAATAATGACAATCCTAAGTACTTTCTAAAATAAATTAAATTAAAAATAGTACAAATAAGTTTAAATTTTCTTAATAAATCTTGATTGAGTTCCCCACAGGTATCTACCAAATAAGTTCAGGGTTTTAAATAAATACACAAAATTTTAATTATATATTATAATAATTTAACCTGTTCATTTTGTTACATATCCTGGATAATTTTTTCAAATAAAAAATTTTAGTGTTTTTAATACTTCTTCCTAACCATGAATACAACTGTACAATATTTCATTTCAATCTCTAGAGAATATTTAATGAAAACTATCGGATCACCTTTCTGATAATGATCGCATATTATTCCACCATAGAATATTTAATCGATCTAGAAGGTTATAAGGGATGCCAGCTTCTAAGAAGGTTACCTTCAAGCTCACAGAATCCACTGATTCCGAGGATCAGGCACATCGCATTTACTCACCAGTCAGGGAAATAAAAGAAAAATGGCGTCTTCTTCCCTCATATCTGGGAATGAGGGGAATTGCAAGGCAACACATCAACTCCTACGACAATTTCGTGATTAATGAAATCAAGAACATCATGAACGCACCGAGTAATAAAGTCATCAGGACGGAACTTGACCCTAATTTCTTCCTTGAATTTGTTGACATAAGAGTGGGAAGACCGTCCATAATGCACGACGCAAACCCTTACGACCTCACGCCTCAAATGTGTAGGATCAGAGACCTGACTTACAGTGCTCCAATACTGGTGGACGTGGATTACGTCAGGGGATCGGACTACATCAGAAAAAACAACGTCGAAATAGGGATGCTTCCAGTAATGCTTAGGAGCTCAGTTTGTGCGCTCTCAGGGAAACACGATTCGTCTGCGCACTCGAGCTCACAAAAGTCAACACATAACAAAAGTTTTAGAGAGTCGCTGAAAAGTAAACTTGACAGAAGCTACTTTGATCACTTTGTAACAATGACACCCGAAGATAGAAATTACTTTTATGAATCCTCTAAATACGACGAATGCCCTTACGATCCTGGGGGCTACTTCATAATCAACGGGGTTGAGAAGGTGATACTGATGCAGGAACAGCTTTCAAAAAGTAGAATAATAGTGGAGATGGCAGAAAAAAAGAACATAATAGCAACAATAACATCGGCAACCGCAGAATCGAAAAGTAGGACTGCAGTCTCATACAAAAACTGTCAGTTGTACCTGACACATAACAGCTTCACCAACGATATACCGCTGTGCATAGTTCTAAAGGCACTAGGCGTGGAAACGGACAAAGAAATAATACAACTGATATCAGAAACGACAGGAAAAGAGAATTTACTCAGTCAAGATTATTCAAAAGGAACTACACCAAAGCCACACAATACATTCGACTTTATGATATTTGTAAGAGACCTATACTCGGAAAATATTAATACGAGAATGGACGCAGTGCTGTTTCTGGGGAAAAAAATAAGACCAAAACCTATATTTAAAGGGTTCTTTAGCAGTATGAAGGAAAGGGGACCGAAGTCAAACCAGATGATAATAGAAGAAACACACGACTTCCTGAAAAGAGTGATGTTGAGTCATGTGCCGATGAAAAATTCTAGGGATTTCTCAGGAAAAATTAAAATATTGGCACTAATGGCAAGAAGAGTATTGAAAGTGGTAAACAAAGCAGATATCGTAGACGATAAGGATCATTATGGAAATAAGAGGTTGGAATTGGCGGGTCAGCTGATATCAATTCTGTTCGAAGACCTGTATAAGAGGTTCATAAGACAGGTGAAAAAAAACATAGACTCCCTACTAGAGAGTTACATAGTGTCTAAGAACACCACCAAGGGAGAAGTGGTGCAGTACCCAGACGTCTTCAGAAACCTGCCTTCAGACATACTGACGACGGGAATGATAAACGCAATATCGACTGGAAACTGGAACATCAAAAGGTTCAGAATGGAGAGAACAGGAGTGTCGCAAGTCCTATCAAGACTGTCATACATATCATCAATAGGTAATAATTAATTACTTAATTAAGTAATTAATCATTATATATTAATTATTAATTAATAAACAAATTAATCAACTAACAAATAAACTAAATTAAAATTTTAGGAATGATGACAAGAACTAATTCACAGTTTGAAAAGGGGAGAAAGGTGAGTGGGCCGAGAGCACTCCAGCCTAGTCAGTTCGGAATGGTGTGCCCATGTGACACTCCGGAAGGAGAGTCATGCGGTTTAGTCAAAAACCTGAGTTTAATGACACACGTGACGTCAGAAGTGCCGACATCTAACCTTGAGACGTTCATATTCGCAATGGGAGTTGAGCCGCTTAATACAATTAGTAGCCACGACCTGTTTAGTCACTCTAGAACTAAAAGACTCAGAGATAAGATAAATGAAAATTCAAGATTAGTTCTGCTAAACGGAGTGTTACTAGGAATACATCCAAATTATAAGTTTCTAGTGAATGGGATAATTAAAATGAGAAGAAAGGGAATCATTAGTATGTTTGTGTCAGTGCACGAGAACCACCAACATAAACAAGTGCACATATCATCTGACGGAGGAAGACTGTGCAGGCCTCTGATAGTTGTGGAAAACAATAAACCAAAGTTAACCAGTAAATTAATGCAGAAACTAATCAAAAGTAAGACTAAACAATCAAATAATTAACTTTATAAATACTAAAGTTAATTATTTAATTACTTAATTAACTAATTAATTAATTATGTAATTAATTGGTTCATTTGTTGTTCAATGACTATTTACAATATTTAACTATTTTACTTTAATTAATAATATAACAACTAATAATTAATTATCTAATGTTAATCATTACCAAATTGAAATTAATAATAAATTCAGATGAAATTAACATTGACTATTTGTTCCAACAAGGAATACTTGAGTGGATAGACGTTAACGAGGAGAATAACCTGCTGATCATGATTAAGGAGAAGGATATAAACGAGATGACTACGCACCTGGAAATAACGCCAATGAGTATACTGGGGGTAGTGGCGGGGCTGATACCCTTTCCAAACCACAATCAGAGTCCGAGGAACACATATCAGTGCGCTATGGGGAAGCAGAGCATAGGGTCAATAGGATACAATCAGCTAAAAAGATGTGATACGATGGTACATCTGATGGATTACACACATGTGCCACTAGTAACCACAAAGACAATACAAATTATCAATTTTGATAAACTGCCGGCAGGTCAGAACGCTATAGTGGCAGTTATGAGTCACCAGGGATACGAAATAGAGGACGCAATCATACTTAACAGAGCCTCAGTAGACAGGGGATTCTCAAGGTGCTACACCATGAGAAAGATCAGTTGCGAAGTGACTAAAAGTCAGAGGACTGAAGTTGAGTCTTACAACACATCAATCAGACAAAACAATAAAAACGCACCATTAAACAAGGAGTACATAGTTGAAGTGGGGGAAACAGTGGTTCCAGGACAGTTGCTTATATCAACTAAACTGCCCAAGGAAGAGAATACAGAGTCAGTGAGAACAGGGGAAAAGGATGTACAACAGGAGGATTCGTACATGTACTTCAAGTATAATATAAGGACAATAGGGCACATAGACAGAATTGTTCTGACAGAAACAGCAAATGAGAATAGGTTGTACAAGATCATGGTGTACCAGAGAAGGATGCCGGAAGTGGGAGATAAGTTCAGTAGTAGACACGGACAAAAGGGAGTAGTGGGACTAATATTAGACCCGGAAGATATGCCCTTTACAGAATCGGGAATAATACCGGACCTGATCATGAATCCGCACGGGTTCCCGTCGAGAATGACTGTGGGGAACCTGCTGGAGTTAGTTGCATCCAAGTCGTCAGTGTTATCGGGAAAGTTTGTCGATTCAACTCCATTTTCTGGAAATTATTCAGATAACTATTATAAGAACATAGTACCACCCAAGAAAAAAAAAGGAAAACGTGTAGAAAAGGGAAATAAACTGATTGAAAACATCAAGGAAGTGTTCGAAGTCCTCATCAGTAGTGGATTTCACCCAAGAGGAAAGGAAATTATGTACTCAGGTAACAACTTTAAATAATTATTATAGTAATAATATTAATTATTATAATAACTAATAATTATTAAAAAAGAAATAATTAATAATAATTTTTAGGAATTACTGGAAATTTGATTAACACTCTAATATTCGTGGGACCGATCTACTACCAGAGACTCAAGCACATGGTGATGGACAAGATACACGCAAGAGCAAGAGGGCCAAGGCAGATACTAACTCGTCAACCGACAGAGGGAAGGTCGAAGGAAGGAGGACTGAGGCTGGGAGAGATGGAAAGAGACTGCCTAATAGCGTACGGGTCGTCGAACCTGTTGGTGGAGAGGCTGATGTTGTCGTCTGACGTGTTCGACGTGAAGGTTTGCGACTTCTGCGGATTCATAGGGTACCAAAACTACTGTAAATTCTGCCAAAACAGCGCACTCGTGGGAGTGTCAATGCCCTACGCGTGCAAGCTGCTCATCCAGGAACTGCAGGCGATGAACATAAAGCCAACAATAGCAGTAAAAAACCTGTAATGTAAAATATACTAATGTAAATATTGATAGTTTGTTTAATATGTGTTAATATCCATTAGTGTTGGTGAGAAAAGGACGAATTAAGGGGTATTTTGGTTAGTAAAAGTGTTTGAAATGAAGAAAAGGTGATATTGAGAAAATAAATGTGTTGTATTAAGGTTACTTAACAAAGTAAATTTGGAAGGGGAATTCTGGCAAATGTGTATGGGAGAAAGTAAAAATGGCCAATGGGACTCGTTGTTAAGGGAAGTTACACTATGGGGGTTAAGAAGTTGATCCTATCACAAATAAGAATATTTCAATTCCTAAACCTAGGTTTTTTAGAGAAAATATACTGAAATTTATAAATCCCTAAAGCACCATATAAATTGTTGCTAATTAATAAACTTCATTCTGACATTTGTGTATAAGCAAAAATGGGATCTGGTAAGTGTCTATATGGAATCTTCCATGGATTGATGGTCATACATATTCTTTTTGATCCTTAATCCATTAAATAAAGCTATATTTCGACTATCTTAACCATTTAATGAATACCCGATAATTAATAAAAACTCGTAGGAGTCCCACGTGGAATTAGATCAGCAAGGAAGCTGCGTAACCGCAGAAGGAGAGAAAGATGGGCAGACAAGGCCTACAAAAAGGCAAACCTAGGAACAAGGTGGAAGTGTAACCCATTTAAAGGAAGCTCCCACGCAAAGGGAATTGTGGTAGAAAAAATAGCAATTGAAGCCAAACAGGTAAATATTTGATGATTTATAAATTGATTAAATAATCTAAATACCAGTTTATATATCAACGAACACATCTTCTATCCTTTCGAGTCGGTTGACAAGTGAGGGTAGGCCCAATTCGTGTTCCTTGGACTTAAAGCTCCAAGAGTCAATATTTTGGGTATAAAATTAGCAAAGGTTGAATAAAAGGAAGCTTTATTTCCTACGATTCCATTGCTACAAAAAACGATAAAAATGAAACATTTATTGGATTGACCTAATAATAATTTTTAGCCAAACTCTGCATATCGTAAGAGTGTACGTGTTCAACTGATTAAAAACGGAAAGAAGATAACGGCATTCGTGCCCAGGGACGGGTGCCTCAACTACATCGACGAGAACGACGAGGTGCTGGTTTCCGGTTTCGGAAGATCGGGACACTCAGTGGGTGACCTTCCCGGTGTGCGTTTTAAGGTCGTCAAGGTTTCAGGAGTGTCACTTCTGGCCCTTTACAAGGAGAAGAAGGAGAAGCCGAGATCATAAACTATAACCTATTATTTTTATAGAATGTAAATATACATGTATATATACTGTATACTTATACATTTATATTTGTATATATCTTTTGAGTTTATTTATATTAAAATGTATTATTTGTGAGGTTATTAGATTGTGTTTAAATATACACATATATTAAAAGTATTTTAAGATGATTTGTTAGACTAACAATGTGGTTTATAGTAACTCATACTCTTTATTCTCATCCTATTCTCGCGTATCTGTACATCCTGGGGACCAATCTTCTTATGCCACCAGCAAATCTGGATCCCATCAAACCGCCAACAATGGCCCCCAAGCTAAACACACACAGCCACTTAAGTGCACTCTTCATTTCAAGAATTTCCAAACTTGGTTTGTGTAAACCCTTTATTAAATTATCGATCTTTTCAAAGTCTCGTCCTGGGTCGCCATCGAATTCTATTGTTTTCCAACTATTTCCTTCCGCCTGCTTACCATACCACTTGAATATTCTTTTGCCATCCCATCCAGATCTGTGGAGCTCCAGACATATTAAAACAGGTTCGTCTTCATCTTTGAGCTTGTAATACACATACAAAGACTCAAACTGAATGCCTGCAGTTTCTATGTCTAACGTCTCCTTTTCACAGACTATCTTTTTGATGTAAAAGAACTTGGATAACTTTGGACCATATAAATAAAATTGGTGGCCTAGTCCGGATTGGTTTTGTACAATAAAAGGAACTCCTTCAAACAAGACAGTTCTAAAAGCTGGTTTGATCTTAGGGTTTATGTCAAATGTCACAGGGTGTGTGGTGTATTTGACAGTCTCTTGTTCCAAAATTCTAATTAAGTCACCTTTGCACATGGGTTCCTCCAAGTCTGATCCTGAATCTATGAGAATCCACTTGGTTCCATTTACCGTAGCACGCTTGTAGTAGTTAATAAG
>JAQQTN010000071.1:5614-31924 GCA_029379255.1 Theileria luwenshuni
CAATATATCCATCTGATTCAAATCGACTCCAATACATTCTGTTACAATCCACTAATTCAACTCTATTCCACTAACGGTATTCCCTTACTAACTTTGTCAGTAAAAACAGGAAATGAATCCCATTTCTAATTAGATAGTGTAAACCATTACATTTCATTATTTGCTGAAAAGCCACGAGAAGGGGTATCTGGATCCCACTTTTGTGTCCTCCTCCCAGTCCTCCCCTGAGTCCGGCTCTTCAGCCTCGTCCTTGAGCTGAGAGTGGTACCTGAGCACGTACTTCAAGGGGTTCCTCCTGATTCTGTCCTTTAGGCACATTGCCAGCTTCAGGTCATCCAGGTCAACCTGTTTATTTTGGTTTTATTTATTGTTTTTTAATTATTAATTTTATTTATTCTATCTAATTTATTGTATGGTTACCTCGGGGTTGAAGAATCTGAAAAATCCGAAGTTATACTCCCTCTCGTCCTAATTCATGTTAATTTCTGAAACTTACTTCGCAGATCCAGTCGATTTCAGTGGATTCCGAGGTGATTAAACTCTTGTTAAGGTCGAATCTCCTGGAGAGTTTAGGGTTTGAGAAGTAGGGGTTTGGTGTGAAGTGGAGTGTGATCTCGAAGGACTCTGTGTTCTCGTTTGACTCGAATACCTCCACTCTGATGTCGTTCAGGTAGTAGAGGAGGTCGAAATCTGTGTCTGTGATCCAGTACCTGGTGGCTTTACAGCCCAGGAGGGCGTGCAACCAGAATCTAGGCCACCTTTTTGTTCCATGGTCTCCTTTCTCCAGGTCAATATTTTTCTCTTCTAACGTGAGGCTTTCTATGGTCAATTCTAATTCTTCAATTCTATCTTCTGGTTTTAACTCCTTATTTTTAGTTTTAGAAGATAAAACCATTCCCTCGTTTAAGCTTGACTTATAGTACAAATTGGGGTTGTTTAGTATGGTCAACATTTCGTCTGAAATCAGGTTCAGCTCCTTGTTGTACCACTTATACAACTCCGACAGTTTAACATTTAACTGATCTGACAGTAGTGATCCTCTTTCCTGTAACTTTTTAAGGCTATCTACCATTGGCTCCTCTTCCATTTTTGTGTTTTCTATTTTACATCCTTGTTTGTGTCCACCCAAACTGTACACCTTCCGTTATTTATAGATCCTGAGCGTTCATTTAATATTAAACTTTAAATGTGTGAAATAGAAATAGGAAATAGCCAACTAACCTCCAGAGAGAACAAGCCCTACATCTGGATCAGGGTGTGCATCTACCGAGGAAATATTGTAGTTTTTTGCATCCGAATCTTCCGGATACTCCAGTTTACACACCAACTCCCCCGTTTCAATCTTTATGACATACCCTTTCGTGGAATCCTGGTTATCCAGGGTCGGAATCACCAGACTGTCTCCGTACTGGCAGATCCTTCTCCAATTTCGGAACAGGAGCTGTTCTTCGTCCATAAACGCCACGCTCTTCTTCCCCTCGTCCAATTCGTAGTTAATTTTGTTAATATTTTTACACACAAAGTTTTCGTTGTCCCCTTCGTAGCTGAACACCTCCACACTCCCCGAATCTCCAATTGTGTACATCCTTGACCTTTTTTCCTCCACTATTAGCTCCCAGACGTTCATTTCCCCGTATCCTCCGTCTATCGTTTGAATCGGCACCAGAGTCTGTCCATCCCAGATTCTAACGTTCTCGTCGAATCCCACTGTCGCAATTCTATTATTGCCCATGAAATTCATTGCCGTTAGGGGCTTTACGTGAGCCCATAGCGACATTAACGGCTTCGACCACGATTTAATTCCGTTTGAATTTTCCTGTGTGTTGTATACGTTTTTGTTTGACATCAGTCTCAGGTCCCAGAGCCTCAGGAATCCGTCCCCTCCTCCTGTGTATATCATGAAGTCGTAGTCCGGGGACGGATACACGCAGAAAGTGCCTCCTATGTGTGTATCGTGTATTGTGATCAGGTGATTGTCTCTGTTTAGGCGATTTCCGATCATATTCAGGGAGCTGATGGACACAAATCCGTCCGACGACGACACGTAGACGCATCTTCCGCAATTACTGAACGTAAAATCGCACAAATGCGGCAGATTCATGTCATTTTCCATTAATATATTCTCAAAATACTTATAGTTTGACGATTTTTGTGCTTTCAGGTCCATTAGTCTGATGTATCCCAGGGAATCCACTGCCACTGCCAGCGATTCTCCCAGAATCGGCGAGAATCTTGCTCTCGTGACGCAGCTTTTACTATCACCATCGAAGCTAAAATACGCTAGCATAATATATACTGTTACACATTTTAAAAAAATTATTTATATTAGACTTAATGCTACTCTATTGTACACCACATTCCAGCTAAAATTACCAATTATTTCCCTTTTTTCCTCCATAATTTTTCTTTTTTTTTATTTTATTTTTCTAAAAATTTTTCTGAAAGCACATCCACATATTTCTTCTCCACTGCGTTCAGCTCCCTCTTCGACAGCTCCTTCAGGGAATCCTTGATAACTTCATACTTATCAAAGTTCAGGACGTAACAGCACCTGTTTAAGATTATTTTTTATTGTTTTTTCATTTTTTATTATTTTAAACTAATTTTTAAAAATAACTATCAGTTACCAGGCCACTTGTGTTATGATCTGAGTCGGTGATTCCTTCATGATTTTTACGTACTTCCTCAGAAGGCGGTCCATCACGTCTACACCTTTTATTCAACATTTCTATTACCTTCTCTTCTCATTTCGTAAGTTTTCAGACACTCGAATATCTGTGCGTACGACATCGGGTCTATCTCCTCGTACTCCAGGGTCTTATCAACGCACCTCCTCACGAAATCTTCGTCCTTAAAATTTAGCTTAGACAAACTCCACATTACGTTTGCTAAATTCTTTAAGTTTCCGAAACTCACCTAGCTCTCTTATTCTTATTTGTTCCAATATTCTTTTCAGGTTTCTTACCAACTCTAAATTATTTTTATTTTTTTCTGAATTTGTAATTCTCACCCTTGATCACTTTGTAATTTCTCACTCTCATTCTTGCCAGTGAGTTTAGGCAGTTTGCGATGTTGATGATTGACAGCTTGTGTGCGTCCTTCACGATACGATCCAGAACCATTCCCATGCTCTCGTGGTCCCTCATGTTGAACATTGAGAACACGTGCAACACCAGCGGTATCAGGTGTGGTTCAAAGTCCTCTCTGTCTATCCTTCCTATTAGCTCCAGTAAACTCTTGAACGATGCCTTCTCCAAAAAATTCAGTTTCGAGAAAGAGTACAGGATCAACACCGAGTTTGCTGCTGACATTTCCGATATTATCCTCTCTTCCATACACATTTTAGACAGTTTCTTCAGTAAACTTTCCCTCAAACTAGTTTCCAATTTTATGTTTTCGTTCTTTAACAGGACCAGCGTGTTTGCAATCGTTCCCAGGTCAATGCTATTTGCCTCCTCCATTCTATCCTCCACCACCTTCATCACCTTGTTGTAAAACTTAGGGTCCTTCATTCCCATCTTTGAGACACCTAACTTTGTTTAATGACTACACTTACTGTTAATCAGTGGGCACAGGAAGCAAAAGGGCATCATCACAGACCTCTTCAGGGTGAAGTCCGATATTCCCTCGTACCATTTTATTTTTTTTTCCTTTTCGAATAGTTCGTTGATGCTGTGTGCCACAGTTCTAACTTCGTGGACCGTGAAGTGGTTTATTCTCTCCAGCATATCCTCAACTAGGTTACTGCAGCTTTCGTAGTCGACCTTCTTGTTTTCAGAGTGGGACCTTGCTGATTTCTCTAAAATTTTATAAATTTATTGAGTTTATTGTTAATACCTAAGAATCTGGTTATATCTGCTGGAGTTTTATTATTTTTGACCACATTCGGGCCACTTTGTCTGACGATGAATCCGATATTTCTGCGATGGGTGAAAATTGACAGAATCCTGGACGAATACATATCCGGTACTTTCTATTTTACAAATCATTTTAAATTTAGGTTAAAAAGGTGAAAAAATGAACATGGTGAGATTCGTGTAAATTTAATTTACTTTTAGTACTTCGATTCCAACTATTGGAACATGTTTTATGACGGGTATGATTATTTAGCATAACCAGTAAACATTTTAGGGAAGAAGATAACTATGAGTGGTACAACTCCTGGGAGGAAATATCAAAGAATTTGGCCCTAAAAATTAACCCTGATTCACACATCCTTCACATCGGATGCGGCTGTTCAAGTTTTAACTTCTAACATTTATTTTGATCTTTCAGCTCTAGGCCAGGACCTCTTTGACTCCGGAATAAAATCTGTCATAAACCTTGACTTTTCTGAGTCCTGCATCAAGAAAATGAGGGTCAAATACCCTCACCTAAACTGTTCGTGATTTGATTTTACCAAAAATTACAGATGTCCTTCTCAATGCTCTAGATATTTCAAGGGAATTTCCCGCAGACTCTTTTGACTTAGTTGTAGACAAGGGGTGCCTGGATTCCATACTGGTTTTTAGATTTTCAATTTATGTTTTATAGTGTGACGAAAACTACCAGGAAAAGGTCCAGCAACTCCTATCTGGGATTTATGAGACTCTAAAGTACGAATTGTTTCTAATCTAATCCATTATCGTCCAATTAGCTCTAATTATGCTCACACATTTGATGTATCAGGGACACCGGATCTCTTCTTGTAATCTCAGTTGGGAGTCCCGCGGATAGGCTCATTTATTTCAACGTTGTTTTTTAAAAAAATAATTAAGTTTAGAAGGAGATGTGGGAGATTGAGGTGGTAAAACTGGAGAAACCTGGAATAGACATCTTGAATAACTTTGAAAATGAGGAAGGTACTGAGACTATTTCTGATATGAGGTACTACTACTCGTATTTATGTGGAAAAAGGGTAGTCGAGCACACTGAAAGGCATGCATGATTCATGGTAGTATTAAACACAAGTGGTTCATGCTAATATTTTATGAATATATTACTTTAATATTTCAAAATGGTTTATTTATCATCAAAAGATAATATTTGTAACAATCAATCACACCATCACTTTCAAAAAATAATACAAAATGATGAGGAGGGTTCGGAGATAGAATTCGAGGGATGGGTTCAACTGGGAAACCCAGTTAGGGAAAATGAGAGAAATTTTAAGGGAAGATCCAACAAAGACTGCTGTGCAAGGTCTCCAAACATAAACTCATGCCAGATGGACAACAATTGTTGTGTCGGTCACCACTCGAGTCAGCCGTCTGGCGGAGGAGGCTGGAGGAGCTCCTGCAACCACTCGTGTCGCTCCGGTTTACAGCCCAGCCCTTCGATGATACGGGTAAACCGATGCCCCAATTGCATCAGAAGGAGCAACTTACATGGGCCCCAACCACAGAACGAAAGTCAGATCTTTTACGTCAACAACAGGCAGAATGCTCCCACAGTGGTAGTTCAGAAGCCTCAAACTGTAGTCGTTCGAAACAAATCGCGACCGCCCATTGTGGTTCAACAGCCTCCTCCGAATGTGATTGTTAAGAATGACCCTCCTCAGCCCATTTATGTTCAGAACTGCCCTCCAAACGTGACTGTTAGGAATTCCGAGGGTGGGGGAATAAGGCAAATTCCTGGTTTTTTGAACAACTACGACAGGTTTAACAATGACTATAATTTTAACAGGCAATCAACTTCTGGGATACCCAAAAATATTAATTCGTCCACCGATCACCGGAGGAACAGCTGCATATACCATTGCAAAAACCCCTGCTATGTAAACTTATAACTCACATAATATATGGTTAACTAAATTATTTCAGAAAGCCTTCAGCTTAATAACTCCGGTTACAAAGGCGTTACAGCAAAAAACTAGAGCTATGCCTATTACGTAAAGAGTATGAGCCAGTTCGTGAAACTCGAATACTCCGGGTACTAGGTTTGGTTTTTCTTGTGAGTAAACATAAGCCCCAATCAGGTCAATAACGTATGCGATAAGGTATGCTGCGGCACCAGTATAAAACTTTATTTTGATGAATTTGTATAGTATAAAATGGTTGAAACAGTGAACCGCCCAAAGTATAAGGACTCTGTACCACTTGGTGGTGTTTATAAAATTGCCAGATAAAGATCTAAGGACTCCTAAATACGTTTTATCTTTACTTAACTTACCATAAAAGTTTACTGACATATGTAAGACTAGTAGGAATACATGACGGTCATTTTTAATAAAGTAAAAGAAAGCGGGGAAGAGGGCTCCCAAGTTTGCCAAAAATATACCTAAGGAAGGTTATTTATTGTTCTCTAACCTGCATAGTCTATTCTTTTATAGACGGTCCTGTCTATGTATTTACAGTCTCCATTGTGGTAAAAATAGGAGGCAATAAAGGATAAGTATGAAAGAAGGAAATAGACGTGGTATGCCAGCCTTGTAACATAATCAATTCGACTATTGTAAACAAGATATGCAAAATAAGGGAAAATGAATAGAGTAAGCATATATATTCTTCCCCGAAGCAAGGGGACTCCCTTCCTCTTATTGTAAAGAAACTTCATATTCGAGGGTTGGTCGGAAGAGGAGGGTGGTTAAAGGTTAAAGAGGGAGAATAGGGAGATGAGTGGGATCATTGTGAATGACCTAGTATGAGAATGAGACCTAGTCAGTATGAATTACAGAACCTAGTCCAGAATAAAAAGAACTAAAAATTCTGTAGCCACTCAACTAAAATACAGGCCATAAAGTCTCTATTCATTGCACTTAAAACCAGTATTGCCATCGACAATACATATGGGGAACACGGATTCCAAAACACCTAAAATCCCTCAGAATAAAACACATCAACTCCAATAAATAAAAAATAAACGTAAAAATCAAATCAGATTTAAAATTTAGTATAATACTGAGAATGTGTGTCACAGTTTGTGAAAATATTGTTAAATCAATTGCATTCTATTTTATAAAGGGTTAAATTTGCATAAATATTCATTGCAATTCCTAATATACAAAGCAAGTGAAATAGTTCGTGATACTCAAATATCCCGGGAACCAGGTTGGGTATCTTGGATCCGTATACGAAGGCTCCAATTATGTAAAATGATCCTGAAGTTACGTAAAAAAAGACAGCTTCCAAATACTTAATATCAAAGAGCACCGGAAGATGCAATATATATGGCAGGCCTGATAAAACATAAACTAAAGATCTGAAAGGCCTTGGAGCTTCTATTAAGTTGAGGAAAAGTGACGAGAATACACCTGAATATTCTGTCGAGATTGAACAGTACCTGTAAGTATAACAATCCAATGAACTACTGTCAAAACTACGAAATAATCAGTTCTCATGAATAATATACAGCCCGGGAAACCACATCCACCAATCATCAAAAATATACCTGGATAACATTAAAATTAAAAGACAAACCTGCATAGTCAAATCTCCTGAGGATCTGAGTTTGATCATCATCGCCCTCTCTGTTGTGATAAATATTTGAAGCAATTAAGCTAAAGTAAGCACAAATAATATACACTAGATATGAAGAAACAGTTACAAAGTCCGGTTTAAGTTTAATAAGTGATAAAACCATTAAGGGAAATATAAAATAGCCGATCATGTATATTCTTCCCCGGAGTAGGGGGACTCCCTTCCTCTTATTGTAAAGAAACTTCATATTCGAGGGTTGGTCGGAAGAGGAGGGTGGTTAAAGGTTAAAGAGGGAGAATAGGGAGATGAGTGGGATCATTGTGAATGACCTAGTATGAGAATGAGACCTAGTCAGTATGAATTACAGAACCTAGTCCAGAATAAAAAGAACTAAAAATTCTGTAGCCACTCAACTAAAATACAGGCCATAAAGTCTCTATTCATTGCACTTAAAACCAGTATTGCCATCGACAATACATATGGGGAACACGGATTCCAAAACACCTAAAATCCCTCAGAATAAAACACATCAACTCCAATAAATAAAAAATAAACGTAAAAATCAAATCAGATTTAAAATTTAGTATAATACTGAGAATGTGTATCAGCGAGAATGTAGCACCTTATTCAGCAGTGAGGTGTGTTGAGATCTACAGAGAATAAAGTTTCCCATTGTGACAAAAGCGAATCCAAGTAAGCAAAAAATGTGAAATAGTTCGTGATACTCAAATATCCCGGGAACCAGGTTCGGTATCTTGGATCCGTATACGAAGGCTCCAATTATGTAGAATGATCCTCCTACCGAGAGGAAGAGGAGTACTTTAAAATTCCTGTATTTAAAGATCACGGGAATGAGCAGAAAATATGGGAGGGATATAAGTACGTAGACCGTCGCTCTGACGCTCTTTGATGTATCTCCGAAGTTAAAGAGAAGAGCGGCGAATACACCTGAATATTTTTTATCACTAAATCGTACCTGTAAAAATAATAGCCCAGTGAAACACTGTTAACAATACTACATAGTCACTTTTCATATATGTCACATAAACTGGAAACCCGCAGCCACCGATTATCAAGAAGATACCTGAATATTATTTTATATAAAGTGAGTACATGCCTGCGTAATCTATTTTTCTGTATAGTGAGTATCGTTCTTGGTCCCAAATTTTCCAGTGTAGCGTTATGCTCGAGACGAAGCTGAACGTGGAGCATAGGGAGTAAACCGCAAAGCTGTGCGGTTCTACCTTAAGTTCTCGAACCAGAAACACGTAGAGTATTGCTGGGAATATAACAAAGAAGAAGAGGTTAATTTTACCTCTGAGTATTGGGACCTTGACTGATTTAGGAGGCTCAAAAATTGAATTTTCTCCCCTTTTAGTCGAGGACATTATTTTTAATGAGGCCTCAAATTTAATTTATTTGTAAAATTGAGTATTTTATCATGGGTAAGTGAGTAATAGGAACCATCGGAGTTTATAACCAATACTGTACACAAATGTCTGCAAAAAGCAGTTCTATTTAAAAATTTGAGTTGACTAAATTTAAAATGAAAGATATAATAATATAATACATGGATAAAACTGAAGTTAAGTTTCCTTGGCCCTTTTCATTTCCACCTATGGGGATCCACTAATCTTTTCCTCAATCCCTTATTTAATTCTCATTTTCCGCTCCATTTTTAAAATATAAAATCATCTTCTATTTCTAAACTCATAATAGTTTTTTAAAACACATTGAAATTATAATTTTTATTTTTACATTACTTTATTTTCATGTGTAACACCTTCAACTGAGAATCCTCCTCTTGTAACCTTCCTTCCTCCTTGAATCCTCCCTCCCCTATTTCCAGTCCCGGTTATTTATATTTTTTGTTTACCATCCCCTGTAAATCCCTATATCCAATCCCACCAATCAACTCAGTCTAACTTAGAATAAGTAAATTTACATTAAATTTAAAATATTAAATTTTATTTATCTTCCAGTAGATGAAGTTAAACCCTGAGGAGGACATAAATCCAAATGTGCAAAACAGATGGAATAATTCGTGCGACTCGAACACTCCGGGAATCAGGTTTGGGTACTGTGCTGCGTAAAACACTGATCCCAGTGAGTAGAAAAAACCCGTGAGGAGCATACAGGCCACCGCCATGTAGTATCCTGTGGACAGTGCCATATACACCAGGTAAAAGTAGGGAAGTGAGGACAGGACGTAGATCAGCGACCTGAACCACTTCGGAGTCGACGTAAAGTTGAACAGAAGGGACCCAAATACTCCTAATAAATTTTATTCAAGCATATCTCTCACCGAAAAAGATCACGGACCAGTGTACCAGTGAGAACACCACTGTGTAATCGTCCTTCATATAATGGATTGTACACGGGAATCCCGATCCTCCGATCATCAGGAATATTCCTAATTTTTTATTTTTTAATATTCGCTTACCTGCGTAGTCGATTCTTCTCAGAAGCGACCTGCTCACCTCGGCCCATCTCAGGTTGTGGAGTATTATCGTTGCTGAGAAGTTGAACATGCTGCACAGCAGGCAGATCATGTACGCCAGCTTGAACGACACTTCGCACTCGTATCTAATCAGGAGGAACAGGTAGGACGAGAATAAGGCCAGCAACAGGAAGTGGATCTTCCCTCTCAACACGGGAATTTTCTTTTTCACTGGCATTGGTATATCCATTTTGGACGGAGCCGTTCTATTCAGTAAATATACATCGAAATTTAAAATTTTAAGCCAGCGAGAACCGTTAACTTTAAAATTAGGGTGATAAGTGTGTATTAATTAGACATTCCATCCTTTGCGTTAAAAATATACACTTTTCCATTTCTTGGTCCTATATTTTACACGGAAGGGAGTTGGTTTGATCAAGAAAACAGAGCGAGTCAGTGTATATTATTTATACTGAATAAAATTTTAACTGTTATATGGGGAGTTGCCCTTTTTGAAAAAATACACATTAACAATTCGCATTTGATTCACATTGACCTAATTTCCCCTCAATTCTCCTTATTTTTGTGTGTTCTATCATAGTATATTCGGGCATGTAAAAACATTAAAATTTATTTAGACGTAATTACTAAAAGTGGGTCATTATCTGATCACAATCTACAAATCTGCTGATTATCTGTCTGTTTATGTACACTACGATTCCGAATCCCAGTGAGAGGAAGAAGTGGAAGACTTCGTGGTGTCCGATTATTCCCGGCAGAATGTTAGATTCTTCCTTGCAGTATATCACTGTGGCCAGTATGAATAATGCCAGTGAAGTCAGGAGCGAAAGGAAGATCTCGTGCTCCTTTCTTTTGAATACTTTATGCATAAGGTATATTTTGGGTGCATTAATCAGCACTGTGATCAGAGCTCTGATTTCCTTCGATATGCAGCAGAAGTCGAACACCAGGCTTCCGAAGACCCCTAAACAAACTTAAATTTCTCCTTCTAACCTATGAACGCCAGAATCCACTGCAGGTACACGATGAGCGCCATCAGCGAGTCTTCTTTGATGTAGTAGATGTCCAGCGGGAGCGTCATTGACGACGTAGTTACGAATATGCCTAGACGTTTGAGTTAAATCTACGCTTACTTGCTATATCGATTCTTTTGAATGCCGATCTATATATGTATTTTTGGCTGTTGTGCAGCAGGGTTGAGGAGATGAGTGTTAGTACGTGTGCTATTAGGAAGATTGCGAGTGACGACCTCAGTTCCTGAGGCAGTTTTCCCAGGCTGAATGTTCTGATTGCGTATGGGTAGAAGAAGAGGGAGAGGAAGTGTACCCTTCCTCTCAGGATGGGCACGTCCCTTTTATTGCAGTCTAATCTGCACAAAATCCTTTCCAAATTCATTTTGGCTTTGTGGTTGTTTGACAATCAAATATTAACATGTAAATACTTTTACTATTTTTTTGTATTTATTATTTTGAGTTACAACAATTTTCCGATATTATTTGAATATTGAGTGGCATTTGTGTCACTTTAAAAACGACGGCAGGGGCAACATCGTGGAATTAGTTTAGTGAGTCGAGAGGTATGGGGACTCACATGTGAATATTATATACAAATAAGGAGAAGAGGGTATAAAATATTATTTTAAAATTAGAGTATCAAGAGACTTATCTGATGAAGCCGGTTCTCTCTTGCTACGTCCCACCGTTTACCCAAATTCGGGAGGAATGTGAAGTCGGCCAAATATTTTAAAATCTTCCATAAATTTTTTACTTTAACATTCTTCATTTTGTCAATTCCACAGTGAGTTTAAACCTTTTAAAATTATTTAAATTTATCGAAAACCACGACCTTGTTTAACATGACCACAAAACAGTAGGATAGTACACAGATGATGTGAAACAGCTCGTGATGTTCGAATATTCCCAGAATTAGGTTAGGTCCTTCTTTGCAATAAACCAGTGCCCCTATAAAAGTGAGGACGTAAATGGCCGCCAAACATGTGTTCCCGGCCGTATCCCCCGTTTTGACCATCTTGTAAGCCAGGTAAAGATTTGGTAGAGTGAACACGAAGTGAATC
Source organism: Theileria luwenshuni (assembly GCA_029379255.1). Lineage (NCBI taxonomy): Eukaryota > Apicomplexa > Aconoidasida > Piroplasmida > Theileriidae > Theileria > Theileria luwenshuni. The sequence goes on from JAQQTN010000071.1 coordinate 17,547, forward strand.
AGGGATCTAAAATTTTTACTTAAGCAACAAAAGTCGAAAACGAGAGCTCCGAAAACTCCTAAAAATATGAGTTCCTCAAGACCTACCTCCGAAGGTAAGAATCCACTGGCAAGAGGTTAAAATAGCCAGCAACGGATCATTGTTCATGTAATATAGTTGAATTGGTAGCACGTCCACTGCGATCATTAAAAAAATGCCTGTGAATTAAGTTAACAAAAAAACCAACTTGCGATGTCTATTCGTTTGTAGACCGATCGGTACTCGTATCTCTGATTATTGTGGAGAAGCGTACATCCAATCAAACTCAGGATGTAGCTGAATAAAAATACAACAATGGAGAGCCGTATTTCATAAGGAAGACGGTCATTGTCCAGTTTAGAGGCCAAATAGGGAAAACAGAGGACAGTCAGGAACTGAAGTTTACCCCGGAGGTAGGGAACGTCAGTTTTAATGTCATCAAAATTAACCAGGGTGCTTCTCATTTAAAAACCGTTGAATTCCCCCAAAGTGATGTTTACAGACTGCAGAGTTGTATAGATTCCAAATTTACTATACATGGTGTCCTCCATAATGGGAGAAACCCAGTTTCTAGGAAATATAAACTTGCGATTTTCATTTTAAAACAAAAACTTAACCTAGAGGGGAAGATTAGTTCCCAGGTAAGGTAGCTATGGGGGTTTCAAATCGAAATTAACACAAAAACACCTACAAAATATATTTTCAAATAGTTAATTTAAATTCAAAATTTATCTTGAACCTTTGTCAATTTGAATTCTTGAGGAATATGGAACAGAAAATTTGGCTTCTTCACATTCAGCCTGAGGAATCTTACCCCTTTATTTCACACAATTTACACTCATGAACAAAATCTATTAGTTTTTGGTTAACACGCCCTCAAATGCTATAAGGAACTTGACTTGTTAAGGTGATTACCTATCTCCTCAATTTTAAACTCGTTCCTGTCTCTTATCAGAAACTGTCCCTTAAATCACTTTTTAATTGGCATAACTCCAAATAAATGAAACGAATCAAAACGGAATGTAATAAAATACATGAAAACGGAATACAATAAACTGGGTAAACATAAAGAGGATAATATTAGCGATAAGGGCATAGGCCTATTTTACACCCAGGTTGAGTTTCTGAGGTGTCGAGGCTTAGCCGACTGTCAAATCTGCTTCGAAAGTATAGAAGTTTCCCAGGACCACCAGAAGGTGCATGAGCTCGTGGTGTTCGAAAACTCGGGGAACCAAATTTGGAAACTTGGCAGCGTAGATCACGGCTCCGACTAGGTAGAGAAAGCTTCCAAAGAGGACCTTAAACAGGGTCGCCATGTCCCTTGATGCGTAGTAGTTGTGGGATATGAAGTGGTTGAATAGTCCCACGGACACGAACCCAGCCACTCTTAGGGGCTTAGGGGCCTTGCAGAAGTCATAAATTAGAGAAGAGAAAACCCCTGAGCGAGTTTTAAAACCATGATTTCTTACCTGTTAACGTGTAAAGCCAGTAAACGATCACAAAGAAGACCGAGAAATCGTCTCTGATTAGGTAAATGTACATCGGAAAGTAGGCCGACGAAACAGTTAAGAAATTAACTGAAAAAAAATAAAAGTTAAAAAGTCAAACCTGCATAGTCCACCCTTTTGAAAACGTTCCTGCTCTCGTTATCGAGGACTGAATTGTGGTAGCAGAGTGTTATGACGGTGTTAACCACTGAGATTCCCAGGGTCACATAGTGCGCCATTTTAATCTCCTTGGGGGCATTTTGAGGAATTCGCCTCAGGTAGTTTAGGTGGAGGAGGAAATTAATCACGTGGATCCTCCCTCGGAGGAGGGGGACCTTCCGGTCGTGCTTTTTAAGTCTGTCCAAAACCGACAGTCCCATCCTCTTTTTTTTTATTATCTCAAATTTTAAAAATTAAAATTACTCGGAATTCACTATAAAATACTAAAAATATCAAAGGCTATTTTATTCAGAGGTTTTAGCCAAACCGGTTTTTAGGGCCTCGAGATTCCTCTCCGTCTTCAGGGTGCCCTATTATCCCTCAAATTAGGCCTAAACTGACTTATATTTTTTCCGCAAATTAGTTAGCTATTTTACTTATTTTTTACGCTTAATTTATTTTAAACTTTAAACGTTTTGGTCTAATTCAGGTGCATGCCCTCCCAGGGGTCCTCTCCTCCTTTTCCCCTATTTTGCCTTCCCTTAGTCGCTTAGCGGCTCCGTACACTCCTTACACACTAACAAATATAAAAACACTTAAAATCACTATATTACAGACTTTCTATTAGGGTTTTGGGGGCCATTTTGGTCAGTTGGAAGTTCAGGAAGAACGATGCGATAAAGGCCATCCAGCAGAACAGGTGAAAGAGTTCGTGCGACTCAAAAATTCCCGGGATCAGGTTCGGGGTTCCCGTTGCGTAGAAGACCGAGCCTGTGATGTACAGCACGATCGTGATCGCCGACATCGTCAGCGAGTAGTACTTCCTGTTGACCAGGAGGGTGTACGCGAAGTAGGCATAGGGGAACCCGAAGAAGGGGTACACCATCGACCTGAAGGACTTCGAGGTTTTCGTGAACTCGAAGAGGAGTGACCCGAACACACCTACGTCGTGATTTAGTCGGTCAAAACAAACCTCCGAAAATGATCGTCCAGTGTATCAGCGAGAACGCCATCATCACCTTGTCGTTCTTCATATACAGCAGGGTGGACGGGAATGCAGAGCTCCCGATGACCAGGAATATGCCTGAAGTGTTTATGTGTCAAACTGCTGCCTAGGGCCTCTAGATACTATCTACACCTATCTAAATTATTTCCTACCTGCATAGTCGATCCTTTTGAACAGCGCCATCTTTTTTTCGTCCCATATTTTAAAGTGTAGCACTGTGCTTGCAAACAGGTTGAACAAACAGCAGGAAAAAAATATAAAATATCCGATGATTATTTGGTACTCCTCGTGGTTTTTTATAACCGAAAACGCCAGAATCGGCAGCGAGAACAGGTTTAAAATGTGGATTCTGCCTCTGAACAGGGGCAGATCCCGTTTATTACTGATCGACGAAATCATATTATATTTATACTATTATTAATTTTTTTATAAATTATTGACATTATTGTTTGAAATTTGTGTTTAAAAATCCGGTATCTTAAAAAGAGCACATTCTCCAGTGTCTTTGTCGAAGTGTTTGAGCGGTGAATTGTGGCCGGTGAATATAACTTTTTTAACAAATATTATTATACATCAAATTGTGTGTATTACTATTTTAAAATAAATCAACTGAAATTTGAATCTGGCACATCCGCGAGTCTGACCCCATGGTGTACTTGGATTGATTCCATCACCTTTTGTGTTCAAAGTACTCGTTTAGCAGCATCGTCGCCTTCTTCGCTATGTTATACTCCGGATAAAAGCACACTCGCGATAATTTGACATCTCCCTGAAAAATTTATCGGATGAACTGGGCGATGCATTTTACACATCATCTAAATATTCTAGAGAATTACCTCCGCTTCCCTCAGCATGCCGATATACGGGTTCTCCGTCAGGTTGTACACCCTCGTTTCCTGTTCTCCCACCTTCAGGATGTTTTCCAGCCCGTTCAGGACCACCCTGCACAGCTTAACGCTGCTCTCGTTCGACGGGTCACACTTAATTATGAAGTCCAGCATGTTTGAAATAAGCTGCATACAAGTTCCATCTCCTGAGTCATTGTTATTACATATTCAGTATATTTTTAGTATATATAAGTATAAATATGTATATATTTATATCTATATATGCTAAAAATATACTAAATACATAGAAATAAATGTCTATTGGTACCTAGGTGCTTTGATTTGGAGCTGTAGGACAGGATGTATCCAATCTGCTTCCTGTTTGACTTTGAGAGGCACGCGCAAATGGCGTAGGCTGCCTCCACCCTCACGTTGTGGTCCAGGTCGTTTTGAAAGGTGTCTATCAGCGCCGTTAACGCATCCGCGTCAATTATCGCCTGGACCTCGGTGTCGGTCTCGCAGCCCAGGTTTCCCAGGGTGTTGCAGGACCTGGCCTTTGTTTTGGTCGACGTGGCTGGGCAGTTCAGCAGCTTAACCAGGGTCTCCGGAACGTCGTTCTCCAGAAGAGCCACTATCTGCCTATGGTTGGCCGTGAATGCCACTTTACTTATCACTGAGAGGGCGTTGAACGACAGTTCGTGGAATCCCTGGCCAATGGTCATGTTTGGAGGTGAACTTGATAATTTGGGAGAAGTGTCCATTTTCTTGTTAAATTTATTCTCCAGTGACATCATTGCCTCCTGCTTGGTTGAAACTATCAGAGTTAGGTCCCTGATCTTCTTCAGTCCTCCCGATTCCAGGAATAAATCCACTCCAAAAGAATGTTCACATATTGTAACTAGGCACAAACAGGCGGTCGATAGTATTTGGGTATCCTGAGTCCTGTCAAGCACTGAAACTAGATACTCTGTTATTCTCTTTGATAATTTGATGGCCAGGCTCAGATTCGAGTGCAATAAGCCCGGCTGGTCGTTTTTTGACTCATTAGTTCTTTTAAATAATATTTTAGCAACTATAACGTTACAAAGTTGAATTGAGGGTTCGTCCACGATGCTGAAGAAACAGCTGACTATGCGATTTAGGAGGTCAGTGGTTATGTTATCCTGAGATATGACGTTTCTGATGGTGTAAATACAGGAGCTCCACAACTCTCTGTTCATGTTAATCTCACAGCTGGAGTACTCCGCAATTGAGGTTAAAGTGACCATTAGATCCAATCCGAAGAGGTTGCCGTAGTCTTCCAGCGGGAGGTATGCTGATGCAGCAAACAACAGTCTCACTGATTCCTTGAGAAGTTCGTTAACGTACTCCCCTGAAATCAGGGGTTTTACGACCTTTTCCTCCAGCAGATGGACGCTTAGAATCTGATCAAGGTCACTCCTCGATAAAATCTGATTTCTTTCATCGTAAACTGCAGAATTTCCGTAAATTACCATTAAAGAGTTGAGAATCACCGATATCGACTTCAGTCTCTTCGATACATCGTAGTAGTCTGAGAAGCCCTCAATCACTTCATTCAGCAAGGAATCTCTAACTTTAAATTTTGATTCCAGGTTTGTGGCCAGAAGGGTCATCGAGCCCTCGGAGAAGTTAAAGGAGCCTTGTTTACCGTCGTCCATTGTAATTGTCCCCTAAAGTCAGCGATATATTAAAATTAATGTACAAAAATAAGAAAAATAAGTTAACATTTTTATTAACAAACTAAAAAAATAAATTTTAAATACAAAATGATCCTAATTTACTATAAAAATGAGTTAAACATGGGGAATAGAACTTCCAGATATTTAACACATACTAAATGAAGTTTCTTAAAAATATATAAAAATTTATAATATAGTAATTTTAAAATGAATTTAGTTATTTTATAATTTAAATGAAACCCAGGATCGATCAGAAATGAGTAATGTTGACCACCAGTCAACGTCAGAGAAACCAAAGTCCATAAGGAGCATTTTTATGGACCTAAAGGGCGATTCAAAGTCGAAATCAGAGAGCGGATCTAAATCAAGAAAAAAATCAGAAGAATGTGCCTTTTGTCCCTCAGATATCTCAGGAAACTCAAACAGCAACTTCGACGAAGAGCTGAGTTTGTTCCTTAAGAACACAAACCAGAATGGAAACCTCATGGATTTGTTAAACAAAAAGTATCTAATCGGATACGCAATAAGTGAAGCCTTTAGCGGGACCGATTTAGACGCCTATACACTGTTTCACCTGTGGAACACAAAGAGAACCTCTCAACAGAGCTTCGCTCTTACAAATCCAAATTTTAACTCCACTGAAGAAAACCTAGACCTTACCAAAAGAACGGAAACACAAGACAAGGACCTCTTCGTCATTTTCTTCCAACAGTTGTTCTTCAGCTGGCAGTCGCAACTGGAGCAAATCGACAGGACCAGGCCCATATTTAAGATTCCTCCACAAGGAAACTCACTGGTTCACGCAATAGAACCGAAAACGACATGCTTGGTCCTAATGACATACCTATATGGCCTTAACAACATTAAGTTTCTGGGACTCAGAAATCACCCGAATCACCAGACGCTCCCAGGACCCTACCTGAGCCTTCTTAGCACTGATTCTAAGGCGGATTTTGTTACCTGTTTGGAGAAGATTAAGGACCTGGTGTTCAACAAGCAGTACTTATCAACAGAAGGGACTGTGGGAGACTCGCCATACTACCACAATTTTGACGGATACCTGAACATTTCATACTTCGTCCACGAACTTGACCTGATTTACTCCTTTATCCTCTTCAACTCAAGTTGTTACTCCCAGTACACAGAACCGATACTTCTAAAATCTTACACGAGTTGGTCCTTTGGAAAAATGTCACTCCTTTTAAACTCATATCGCATAAGGTCGAGATTCAGACACATGAGCACCGCTCAGGTGCTCTCGAGGTTTGAAGTCGTACTATTTTTAATTTGTAAAATAATTTCAGAATTTAAGGGGAGCTCTAGACAGGCTCCCATAGATAAGTATAACCCCCAAAATTTCAATTTTTACTGTTTCGTCTGCCTGGTGTACTCGTATCTCTACGCAATCCTGAGCATACCACTGGAGTTACTCCCCTGGGAGAACTTCGTGTTGGACAGGAAGGATACCCTCGACGAAAAAACAGAGACAAGTAAAACGGAATTAACTGCAAGTAAGGAAAATCCTGAAAACTCAGCTGTTGAGGATTCTAATTTAAGTGAAACTGAGGAGGTTGAGTACGACAATCACACCAAGGATGACAGTGGTCTAACTGAGAACTACAACATCATCAACATGTCAGTGCACAACGAGTTCGCGGAAACCGCAGCCGACTCAACCTGCATCGAGAACACCAGGAGACACGACAACCTCATGACGTACGTCATAGGCCTCGTAAACTCGGAAGGAAACTGGATCAAGAGAAAGGAGAAGTACGTGGACGTCATCGACACCTACAAGCTGGGACTCTCCTGGTACCGCAGACCCTCGTTCAGCAACACGCTCTACAACACGAGCTACAAGGCGTGGCCGCTGGCCCTGTACTACTACAACCTGCTCATTGAGCCCTGCGGCCGCGCCTTCTTCGTCTGGTACTGGAAGAACATCGAGGCCTGGAGCTGCTCGAACATCTGGTCGTACCGACCCAAATTATCCACTCGGAGGAAGACATTTTTCTCAAGGTTCCTATACAGACTGAATCGGAGGAAGTACCTCACCACCGATTCAAACCTGTGCCTCAAGCGCAGGGTCTCCCTCAGACTCAGGGACACAGTCTCCTACCTCTTCGACATGGAGTTGGAGCTCAAGAGGGCCCTTTTATACTCTTAGTCTCCTTAATTTGTTATTACTATTGTTACCATTATTATTATTACTGTTGTTATTAACATTGTTACTAATGTTATTACTATTGTTATTATTGTTATTACTACCGTTATTATTGTTATTATTACTACATTATCTTATATGTTACTTAATTTCACTTCAGTAAGGGTCATTCTCTATTATTGACTCCACGAGCCTAGTTCTACCCTCGGTGTCCAGTCTGGCCCATTTGTGGAAGTCCACGATGTGCACTTCAATTCCAAAATGTTCCAGTATTCCCTTCATCAAAAGGTCTACTCCCATGGGCCTGTTATAGTGGTTCCTAACCGAAGATTGAACTATGTTTATGGCCTTATTCCCGAACTTTTGGTCCACCACTAAAAAGTCAACTGGTACCGGTGACTCCAAGAGACTCTTAAAAGGCTCAATTTCCTCGGATTTAGAGTAAAACTTAAACTTGGGTGATAGGATTTCCTTTATCTTTGAGACCTCCTCTGTTATCTGGGTCCTAGTACCGTAAACCAGTAACCATTGTCTGTAACCTAAATAGATAGGTTAATTATGTTAGATATTACCTAATGGTATCACAAATAAATAAATAGATAAATGGATTAACTTACATGGTAGAATGCATCTTTTGTTTATGTTGTGGAGGAAGTGAGGGAATACCAGCATGTGATAGACCCAGATTGCGAACACCTTAAGGGGCTCAGTCTCCCAGAAAACCTGTGTTCCGATCCTCCTCCACAGGAATGACAGAAGGTAGTTGTTCAGGTTAGTCGGTTTTTCCACCCCCAATCCTACTAGTTCCTTCCCCTGAACTTCACTAGACTCATTATATTTGTCGTTATAATTGTAATTATCTCTGTGATTTTCTGACTCATTAGGTCCCTTAATGGACTTTAAATCCGGTTCCTTTAGACTTGAGTGTACCGACAGAACTGACATTGCCATGTTGATTGCGTCCTCCTCATCTATGGAATCAATCCTGTTTTCCAGGTATAATGAGGCCTTATCAACCAGGTTATGGGCTAATTCTGAGGAATTATCAACTGTCGTTATTGATTCAACCGCTGAACATAGCTCCTTAACCTCCAACTCTATGTCGTCTAGTCCGCTTAGCGAGTTCTCGAGTTCATCTATTAGTCTGTCAGTGCATATTCTCCAAACTTCCTTAAAGTACAGTCTCATTTTCGAGAATGAGGAGATACAACTGCAGAGCTGTTTGAGTGTGAAATCCCTGGGTTCTGAAGTGATCCTTTCTGCCACCAAGTATAGTACCTTGTCATGGATTTTGTGAAAGTTCCTGTGTTTTGAGAACGTGGCTGCGAGACCCGTCAGGTCCTCTGGAGGCAGTTTTACCTTCTCCACAGTCTCTGAAATCCTCCAAAATACTCCAAAATCGTATGTGTTGACCGATCCGTACAGTTTTATCATGTGTGAGAACAGTTGATGGTGTTCCGGGTCCCTCAGCAGTTGAGTCAGGTTAACCCTGAAGAGTTCGTTTGCCACGTTGTTGTAGAGGGGAATGTCGTAGAAGCCACTTCTGGCATAGCAATTGCAAGTCTTAAGGAGCAGGATTCCCACTTCATTGATGTAACTGGGTGATTTCTGGTCAAATGAAATCTCCATATTCATCAGCCGCTTGAGGAGTCCGTTGTACAGTCTGTAGTACTTGTGCCTCAGCACGTCCAGGGTGATTATGACGTTGCAGATGGACACCAAGTCCAGCTTATTCTTGTTCACGTAAAGGTCCTGCAGCAGCAAGTCGTACCTTGAATTTAATTAATTCTTTATCTATCAAATTATTTATAAAATTATTTATCAAATTATCTATCAAACTATTTATTTAATTTTTTATTTAATTTTTTACCTTTCGTCCCTGACGATGGCATCTCTCAGGTCTCTTCCGTGGTTTTTAACCTCCAGGTACTCCTTATTTCTCGGATCCTTCAAGTGCCTTATTACTTCTAACTTTGCTTTCTTTATTACTTCCTTTTCCTTTTCTGTAAACTGGTTATAATCAATGGAAGGTTCATCCTTTTCTGTTTTCTTCTCCTCTATGTTTTTGTATCCCATGTACAGGTCATCGCAATCCGGCTTATACCTTTTATCATCCTCATTTTTTACAAATTCCCTCAATAATTTCATGACTGTAACCAGATTGTGTAGGTACATGGCTCCTGTTTGTCAATTAACTGTCTACACCAACTTACCTCTGTGAGTAACCAACAGATTCAGCAATTCCTCGTGACTTGAGCAGCTATACATCAGCTGATCAAGTTGCATACATATTGGATTAACGTAAAGGGACGAATTCTCCACTTCTGTCCTACTTACTGCCGGATTGGCTCCCGAGTGTGCGATATTCTCATTGGTGTAACTTCTGGCTGAAGTTGTAGTCACAAATCTGCTAAAACATTTTATATTTCCTCTAATAACTCTAGATTTTACTAAATTTAAGATTATGGGTCGAGCTACTCTGGAATCAAAGTGCATTATTAGTGACTCAACCTCAGGATTCCTCAATGGTGTAAAAAGAAAATACAACTTTTAAATCAATAATAACAACATATATTCGTATTAAACATTAAAAAATTATAAAGTGACCAAGAACTTTGTCCTTTAAGCTAGTCTTCGAATTCGTCCTAAAATGTATTTGTTAATCAATTTTTTTAATAATTTAAGATAAAAAGCCTACCTTGAATTCAGTATTATTGAAATCCCATACATAGTCTGAGAAAAATCCCTTTTTCAGGTGCTGGCCCATCGGATAAGTGCCTGGGCCTCCTTTTCCATCCGTTTCTCCTTCTTCTGACATCATCTTTGATCTTCTGGTTCCATAAGTGTGTCCTCCTCCCGTATCTTCGTTTAAAACTATCTTTGGTAGGACTTGTTGCCTTTTTCTTGGTGCTTGAACTTTAGACGCTCTTTTGGGCGGCTTAATTGCTGGAGTATCCTTATTTAATACTTCCTCCAGTACATAAGGTTTAAATTCCTCGTCTTCTTTTTTGCGATAGTTATCCAGATTTCTGACTAGATCCAGTCCTTCTTTGGATTCTATTCCCCCAGTCTTTGAGTTTACCAGTGGATCGAGGATGGAGAGGTAAGTTTTAACGGTTTTATTATCGGATTCTTCTAAATTGATGCTAGAATTTAGTATTTTTTTCCAATGATAATGAAAATTTCCTTGAAGGTCGCTCCAAGATGGAAATATACATTTTAGGTCAAGGAGAGCCTCGTAGCAGTCATTTATTGAGTCAAAATTCACTTTATCCATTGTTTACTACTTAAATATTATATATATTTTACATATTTTGGTTTATTATAGAAAATAAAACTAAATGTGATGTCTCACTACATTCTATATATTTCACTTTAAAATATTCATTATGTACCTGGTTCAGGGTTTTCAGGATAACCCTGACTTATTGATTCGGTCTTATTTTCTGGTTTGTACTTTTCTTGTTTTATTATCTCACAAAAATAAGACCTTATTTACTTACACATTATACGGAAAACGTCTAAAATATTTTAATCGCAATAAACCTCTTAAATACTTAGTTCCCAAGTCCTGTTTTTCTAATTTTTACCTTCTTGGACTCGTTTTAAACTCCTATTTATTTTATAAAGTAAGATTCCATTCAATTGTTTACATATAGGAACACCGTGAATTCCTGAATCTTTTCAGGATTATGTACGTTGTTCATCTTTCCAGGAGGCTTTTTGAGCAGGTTTTTCTCTTTACCAGATTACCCAAACCTTCTATGATGCATCTTTTTGCTTATCTTTTTGGATTAAGGTATTATTTTATTCTCATTTTTAGTTTTTATGTAGTCACTGCCTTCTCTCTCAACACTCCTTCCACTTTTGTTTCCTTCAAATTATCACTTGGTTTAAATTCTCTTGCTCAACTCCTTCAGGTATTTTTGTTTTTTCATTTTAATTTCAGTTTTATTCCCACTGTAAACTTTCTCAACTCAGGAAAGATGTTGACGGCAACCGCTCCCTCTACCGCGTACCCACTTTCTTCCCCTTCAACTTCCTTTTATGCCCTCATTACTTGGCCGAGATTTTAATCTATCTATCCTTCTGCTGTAACTTGAACATGTACTTTTACTTTCTATTCATTATTACTGTTATTATTATTATTGTTATTACTGTTGTTAATATTGCTATCATTGTTATTTCTATTTTAGGTTTTTCTGTTTTGTTTTCGTTACTTTTGAACTCACTGTCTTGGCAATGAGTAACCGGAAGTGGTACAGGGATAACTTCTCCAAGTCTCAGCTTCTCACAGACAAGGTTTTCGTCCCATTTCTTTTTTAACTTTATTTTAATATCGTTTGTTACTATTTTTAAATACAATCTAATCATGTTAAATATAATCTAACCAAATCTAATTAAATCAAATTTATTATTAAATTTATACTATATAACATTTATTACTATATTATTATTATTTTAAATTACTGAACACATTCTTTTACATTTGCTTTTTGCAATACTGTTGAGTTCCTTGGACATGTGCTCCTGCGGCATTGAGGACTCACAGCACATTCCGCAAATATTTTCTGAAATTTCGTAAACTGGTTTTACTTACCCCTGCACTGGTGGTCTTGGCATTCTGCCTTTTGTATGAACTCCTGGCTTGAGCAGTTGAACCACAGCTGGTCGAGGTACTTTTCAACCAGTGACACCTTTTCATCTTGTTTCGAACACTTGTCCTCACACACTGACTGAGACTCCTTGTCGTTGTAATTCAACTGACAACAGAATGAACAGAAGTTAGCTTCACATGTTTCGAGATTTTCTGAAGAAATCTTTTCACATTCCTTTCTTCTGTCAACTGACAGACACTTTGGTGAGTTTGTTCCTTCTTCTCCTTCTCCTTCCCCCCCTTCACTTACTGTCTTTTCTTCATTGTTACTGAACCCTTTATAATGTTTATATATTGGCTTTAGTGAAATGTTTGAAAAGGCTACTCCTGTGCATTTCATGCTCGATAGACCCACTGATCCTCCCTGTCTGACTTCATTCTTGGTTCTCACGTTTAGGAACACCAGGTCCATCTCTCCCTTCATTCCCATTGACACTGTTATCAGGTCGTCATTGAAGTTGACTGAGAATGTTGTCCATTGGTTCAGTTGTATTCCCTTCAGGTTAGTCTCACTTAGTGTCTCCATCGTTCCCTTGTACATCTGCTTCACTGCTGCGTATTTCGGTGACATCTCGAGCACCAGGTACTCTCCTGCGTTGTGGAACCTAAACACTAAGCCCACTGTTCCAAAGTCACATTGCGACAGTATTGAAGCTGTAAATATTCCGTAAGTGCAGCTTTTGTGGTTCTTCAAAACCGCTATTGTCGGATCTGGCTCCTCCTGGACTCCCAACTGACACGTGTTAACTACCACATTATCCTCTCCCATCAGCTTCTTTTCAAACCTCCACTCCTACATGTTCTATTTATCTTTTTAACTCACTCCTTTCGAGTTATAAACGGACCAATTGTTTGAGAAATTTGACAGGAAATCTTCTCTGAAAATGCCTACACATTAATTTCATTACGAATTTTATTATAATTTAGTTTTATATCATAGTTCTAGATAAGTTTAGTTGTAGTTATATTCCCAATTATTGTTACTGTTACAATTATCTAATATTAAACTTACTGCAAAAGGGAGGCTCAGGAGGCAGTGGCGGAGCGTCATACCTCAGACACGAGAGGGCCTCGACATTGAACCTTTTGAAATGTGCATATGCAACTTTTCCAGTGTACAGTCCCACAGTCCCACTTGAGTGAGTTGCATCAATCACGTCTATCACTGCCTTTGGAGTATCAAATATTTCATCTTCTCCCTGAACCACTGAGATTATCAGTCTGCTTTGTCTAGTTTCTATTCTCACGTGGTACCACACTACATTTAATTTTTGTTATTTTAAGTACCTTGTTCTATGTATCCTCCGTCCTCGACTCTAGCCAGTTCATAGGGCTCTCCATCGATCACTCTTATCAACCTTTTAAATCCTCCGTTCGTCTATATTATTATTATTGTTGTTATTATTTATTTCTAACCTGTTTCATTTGGAGGAGGTAGTAGTTGTTCATGTCCACCATTCTGAATGCCAGTCCTAGGCTTCCTGCGCTTCCTGGGTAAACCGAAGCTGAGAATATAAAATCAAAAAATTTGCGATCTTTCAGTATCAGGTAAGTTCCTGCCACTGTGTTATTAGGTGGTATAATTTGGGACATTTGGGACACTGTCAATTCAGTGCTATTTTTGACGTTTAGTTCACTCATTACCCAGGTTGGGTACCCCTTAGTCCCGTTACTTGTTTCCACCACAAATTTACTGAACAATCCCTCCTGTCCCATTTTCAACAGTGAGAAGGATTCAAATGATGCGTGTAACGTTTTCTCTTTCATTAACTACATTATTGTTATTATTAATGTTATTATTATTATTATTATTATTATTACTGTTATTAATATTATTGTTATTACCTTTTCTATTTTTTGTATCATCATTTGTCTTTTGTATGATATTTGAGATGCGATAAGTTGTATTGACATTCCCATGTTATCCACTCTGTGATCCAGGTTTACAAACATGCTCTAATTTAACAATTATTTTATTTTATTTAAATTACTTGTCCTGGTAATTTTTTAAGGTCTGCCTTTTTAATCAGGTCTCTCGTGTTTGCCAACACCTGAGTTATTTTATTTTTCTAAAACTAACTAGTCCCGTATGCTCCTTAAATAAATCCAGGAATATTGGTGATCCTTTTGTATTTTGTGCGTATATATGCGATATTAACGAATGTATTGCCTGCCCTGTTGACATCTGGTCTGGCATCATTTTTGTAAATTTAGTTTTCTTCGGGTTCACTTCCACCACTGGTTCCAACTTCTCCAGTTTATTATCCCACGACCAATAATCGTCTAAATCTTCCTCGTTATCTTCTTCTTTATCATTTCTTTCTTTTTTCTGTAATTCCTCCTTCTTTTCATCATCCTTT
>JAQQTN010000073.1:0-29257 GCA_029379255.1 Theileria luwenshuni
GAAGACCACCAAAACAAATATCCCAAATCAGTAAGAGTGGATCCTGATCTTAATAATCTTTGGGTTATTTATGATCGTGCAGATTTTTATTCTTTTTCTTTGACCAATGGAAAATATGAATATAACCAGGCTTCTTCTGCTTCTGGTACTGATGCATATTTTCATAGGCAACTACCGTACCAAAAAAAAACAGGTTCTGGGTCTGTATAACAAATGAATTATTTCAACCCTATTTGGTTACTAGATTTTTTATTCCTCTTCATTTCTTTGGTTATTTATACCATACTATACAAACCCAACCTTATTTTTTCAAGGATAACACACTTCGCTTCATTTCATATTCACTAACTCACTGCAAAATGAATGCATATTATCCTTGATAATTTATCGCATTTATCGCATATATTATAATTTCATATCTAAACAATATACGTTTTATTTTCTTACCTTCCTATTATCTATAAATTTTGTATGCTTGTTTTAGAAAATTTTGATATCAATTTTGCTTTTTTAGAAAATTGGTGTTTCATTATCGCAATTCTAGAAAAAATATACCTGTTAGAAATATTCCTATTTCACGTAATTATTAACCAGTTGTTAAATATATGTGTACAGTATATAATTAACTAAATTTGACTGATTAAAATATCAAACTGATTATCAGGTTTGAATTTAGAGGATAAAGATCCACAAATATTAAAGAGGTTAATATTTTTAAACTCCTTTTAATACAACTGCATATAATAAACATTTTTCATTTAATCCATTTATCTTAATCTTATTAAAATTTCCTTTTAAAATATTAAAATCCTTATTTAATTAAATATTCTTATTCTACTTCAACAATTTTCAAATAAACTTTAGATCCAAAATTTTATTTTAATAGGAAAAATAGTAACACTACTACCAGTATTACCAGTGCGAGTGATACTGTAATAATGACTATTCTTTTTGCATCAAGATATTGCGATTTTCTCTTAGGAGTTTTGGGTTTTGGTGTGTAACCACTTCTATCTCTCAAAGAACGTTCCTTTTGATGGGAATCAACTGGACGTTGAGGTAATTGTCTTTTAGTGTCTTCATGAGGCCTTGGACCCTCGTGATGAGGCCTTTCTTGAGGTCTACCATGAGGTTTTTGATCTTCATCACGTTGTTCCTGAGGCTCTGGATGAGGCTTTGGAACGTGAACATCAGATTCTCTACGATCAACTTGGGATTCTTGAGGTTCACGATATTGTTGAGGGAAATCCCCTCCTTCACTGTAATCTTCATCTTCATCTCCGAAGAGGGAGGAAAGATCCTGAACTAGAATATGGATAGTTTTTGGATATATATCCAGGTGTTTTTGAGGATCGTGTTGCCATATGGGTTCATCTCCTTGTTTAACTTCTGAACAGTTGGTTCCTTTAAAAAGATCATATCTAAGACTATCGTCTTTTTCTTCCAATTTGTAATTTTGACCTTCAGTTAGTTTTAACTCTCCGGAGTCGGAATCAGCGTGTAATCCGACTGTATTTTTAAAAAGATCTAGTTTACTTTTGAATTTAGATGCATCTGAATGTACGAGAACGTACAAGTTCCTTCCAATACCTCTCAAAACAAGATAGCTTGTCTCTTCTGGAGGATCTGATTCTATTTTTAACTTTCCAAACCTATCTAATGAAGGTTCTGATGCGAATACCATGTGCCATTCGTTGAAATACATCAAGACGTGAAAGCCTCCTAGTGTTTCAACAATCATAATTCCTTTATGGGCGTTGACATAAACTGATTTTGGGTAGAATGGAGCATCATCTTTTTCCCATGCTATTTCTTCCTTATACTTAATTTCTGTAACGTTGCTACGTGGCTTAAAGTGGTATATGTATGTAAATCCATCTTCATATTTGACAAGATCATATTTGGAATCATCCACCGGTGAGCTAGGATCTTCAGAAGAAAATTCAAGAAGATGATCACTGAAGTCTGAAAGAGAGGTTTCACCTACTTTTTCAAAATCTTGAGTACTGATGTCATAATTATAGATACAGTAACGATCTTCGTAATTAAGTAAAATCAATTTTCCGTGTAAATTGACTGATACTGTTTTTGGGTATGCGTTATTTGCTTCTTGTGGATCGTATTTCCATACCTCTTTTCCATTATAGTTAACTTCGGTACATTTAAGGCCATCCCTGAATTCATATTCGATTTCATAACCGTGATTATTACGATTATACATGTTTTCACTCAAATCCAATGATTTAGATGGGTCGTTATGATCCTGTACCTTTATTTGAACCTTAGGTTCAGAAAATCCTTCCAAAGATTCTTCAAAGATCAGTCCAGATGTACCTTCTCTACACACATACCATGATAGCCAATTTTCAAATTGTACAAAAGACATAAAAAGATCTGAGTGGAAACAGATTGCTTTGGGGTAACCATTCTCTTGATTACCCTTTCCGTATTTCCAAACCTCTTCACCATCATACTGAAACTCCAGACACTTAGATCCTTTTTTGAATTCATAACAAAATGTGAATCCATCTTCTGTTAATTTATAATTATCACTGTCATTCTCTTTGCGATCTGTACCGTCTTCATTCAATGTGATAATTTTAACTCTATCTTTACTCATTAAACCGGCATCTCCTAGTTTTGGCCTAACATTGAGATTATTAGTTGAACTAACAATCTTCTGTTCACAAATTAATGCTAAAAACAAAAATAAAGCTCTTAGCATATTTATTTTATCTTAATGCTCTAACATAAAATGCATAATGATATGCTTGGGAAAAATGCAATGTATGAAGGATACATCATCCAATCTTTAAAATTTCTGAATGTGCCTATCATTGTACTAATCCATATATTTCTAGTTGATGTGTATAATATAACATGTTCTGTGTGACACAGAATTTGTAATATATTATAGATATTATAAATAATAAGGAAAAATGTAAGGAATAATGAAAAAAATATGTAAAAAATGAATATTTATGTGATGTGTGAATTTATCAAGGTAATATATAACTTAAACATAACATTGATTTATTTTTGTTAATATTTATGTAATCAAGATTCCGTGTGTAGGGTATGGATTGTGCTTATATGTCTGATTTTGTGTTAAATGAAGTTGAATTCCCAGTTTAATCCATTAATATGACACTAAATAAATTATTCTGTTTATTCGAATAGGTTCTTGTAGATTTTAATTTTTTTTGAGGTTATGTGTTATGTTTTGTTTTAACGAATAATATACATATTTTTGAATTATCACATCTATCTCACCTTTTATTGTTCAAATTGTAAAAATCACTTTATAATATTTCAAACTACACAATTTTATTTATACTAGATTCATTACAAATTCAAATTTGGATAACACTTGGGCATAGACAATCTATCGTATATCAGTGAGTAAACTACATTAAATTTAAATTATCTTTACTGAGAAACACAATACATTCTTTGGATTACATCCTTGTGCTTCTCCTTAATTTTGTGTCTAACATTCTTAAAAGTTGGTGTAAGCATCCCGTTGTCCACACTGAAAGGCTCATCTATCAGTGTGAACACTCTTATCTTTTCTAAAGAATTAAAATTTTGGGATTTTGCGATATTCTCAAAATCATCTTGTATGGCTTTTTTCAGACTTTCATTTCTCAGAAACTCTTTCATGTTCTTTATTTGAAAATTATTTTTTTTTGCCCATTTATTTACCTTATCCTTGGATACGACTACTATTCCGACTATGTGATCCTTACTCGAATCAACGTGTATATACAATTGTTCTACAAACTTAGAGCTTGTATACCCATTTTCAAGTTTTTCTGTTTCAATAAAATCCCCCTAAAATAAATAATATTACACGGAATTTTTTAAAATTAAACAACGATATTTAAATTGGATAAAATGTGATTAGGGACTAAAATACCTGTGACAGTTTAATTATGTTTTCGACACGATCTATGATTTTAAGACCCATGTTTGGAAGTAGTTCGGCTACGTCACCAGACCTGAACCAACCTTCTTGGAGAGTCTCATTTGTCAGATCTTCTCGTGTAAAGTATCCCAACATCATACCAGGTGCTCTCACCAGGAGTTCACCTCTCGGGGGATTTCCTCTTGAATCATATCCTAATTCTTGGACAGACCTCAGTTTGAATTCTACTCCATGAAGGGGTCCTCCTATTGTACCCTTCTCTGGATCCCTATAGTCCTGGATAAATGAAATTCCTACTTCTGTTGTTCCCCATCCTTCAGCCATTGGAGCCAACAAGAAGGCTTGTAGATCACACACATCATCAGCCGTCATTGCTGCACTTCCAGATACCATGATTTCTAATTTTCCTCCAACCTTATTTCTGAAAATTCCTAAAATCCAATCATGAAATCCTATTTTATGATTTTGAGGTTTTTCTTTAAATTTTTGCTTCTTTTTATTTAAGCACCAGTTAATAATTCTTTTTTTAATCCATCCTACACTTGATATTTGTTCCCTTATCTGAAAGGTTATTTTACTTTAGCTAATTTATTGGGGTTAGTAATTATAAAAAATTACCTTTCCTAAAATTTTTGTGTAGGCCCTTGGTACACCTAGGAAAAAGGTTGGTTCAAATTTTTGGAAATCATCCATTAAATTATTTACATCTCCAGAATAATAACCAATTTTGCCTCCCAAAAAGCAAAAGTTGTGTTCTATTGATCTTTGGTATATATGTGAAAGGGGAAGAAAACTGACCATTGATAATCCAAACTTCATGTTGGCTCTGTTTTGTACATTACCATATCTTTCAGAAAATATAAGGAGCTGCTCGTTGGTATGAATGGCACCCTTGGGATTGCCCGATGTCCCAGAAGTGTATATTATTGTACAAATGTCAGTTCTCTTAGTCTGAGGTGGATCGACAGGGTTATCCCGATATTTCTTTACCAAATCATCCATCAAATGGTATTTAATACCCAACTGGTCCAGCTTTGCCTTGTCATCATTGGTCAATGAATCGAACAATATAACAGTTTTTATATTAGATTCCTTTAATTTTTCCAGTTCAGCTATTTTATTTGAATCGATACAAACGGTTTCCAATTTGGTGCTTTTCAATATGATGGATCGAGCTTCTTCCGACATTTTCTCATAAATTGGAACTGTAACAAATCCATATCCAGTGCACGCGTAGTCAGTCAACAGCCAATATGGACAGTTCATGGCCCAAATACCAAGAAATCTAGCTTTCTTTATTATTTTACAGTTATCAATCGTTGTTTCTGGTACCAAATTTTCTTTAGTTAGTGAAGTTCCTATAGCCTTGGCTAGTTTAAATGATTCCTCGTACGTAATGTACTCAAATTCGCCGAGTTCAAATGTTCCATCGTCCTTAAGAGTCTTCTTCCTCTTACCCAAATGTGGCTTATCTTTAAAGAATTTCGCTGATTCAGCAAGAACATCAAATCTACAAGTTTATAATTAAAATATTTTAGACTTACACTGAATTAATTCTATCAGGAACCTTATATATAGATTTCAGTACAAGCCGATCATCACGTTCAGCAATATATATGTCACTCTCGTCTGAATACATTAAACAAGTTATAGTTACCTTTATTTTGATTAATTTCCTTGACCTTTGAGTACTTTATATTTCCAAGTGGCAACTTTCCGAGTTGAATTAATTCCTCAATTTGCGACTTAAACAAAAATTCTTTATCATTTGAACTATGTCTTTTATATCCACTCATTTGTGTATCATCTCCACGTTTAAACCTTTCTAAATTGGCTTTATCTTCCCAAAAATCATTATGTTTTGAATAGAATATCATATATGAAATTAGCTTGGCTGCTAATTTGAACCCTGCCATGTATTTTGTTTACCCACTATCCCTATTGTGAAACAATAAGTTGTTATTGATGGGGAATGATTCTTATTGTTAGAATAAATTTAACCCTTTACTGATTAATTGTATCTACATATTTGGGTGAAGATATAAGGTTAATTAAAAAATAATTATATTCAAATTGTATTTTTTTTCTATATATTCATATGTTTGTGATATTACACATTATAAATTTGGGCAGATTTAGTAAGTTCATTTTAAGTTATACATTAAAAATTTTATCACATATTAATAGTTTAATTATTTTCGTCTTATGAATTGTCAGTTAAACTATTAATGTGTATCCTTTACCGTGAATTTCATGTTTATGAATTTCATAATTTCAAAAACTATATTTTATAATTTATTTCACTTCTAAATTTTAATATATTGTTTATACAAATACAATATTCTATTTTAACTGAATTTAAATTTGTTGGATTTAGAATTATCTTTAAAATTTTATTTGGGGGCATTTAAATTTTGGTTGGATAATTTTTTTTATATACTAGACTTTTATTTATCGAATTTCATATAATAGCCTATATATATAATATTTATTAGTGTATGTTATGTAAGTAGAACATTAAAACTTTACAGATTGATACCTTTGTGTGTATAGGTTCTTAAATTCCAAATGGAGTGATGCTATTTTACATTGGATAACTGTGAGTCTGTATCCACAACTTGTTCCATTATAATGACAGTAAAAAATTGTTAGATTTGTAATTGGATGAAAAGATCAACAAGAACAAACCTTTAATTCAAATCTATTGGGAAAATGGTTTATCTATAATACATGATGATAGAAATATTCTGATAGTTCTATCAATGAGATTAAATTTACATAATTGGGGCAAGTCCATTTATTTAAATCAAAATTTAAAATTTTTCTGGCTGATTTAGGTTACTTCTAGTTTTAAATTACTTGATTCAAAGGCGATTACAAAGCAATTTTCAAGTAAGTATAAGTTTATTCCCTTAGGCGATTTATCGGTTGGTCTTCTTTCCCATATCTTCTTACCTTTATGTTGAATCTCATCGCACACTATATCCTTTCTTAAAGAATATCCAATTGTAAAGCCGCTTGACGTCAGATGATAGCTGGGTTTCTTAAGTTGAACTAGATTGCCTGATTCATCCTTTTTAAACATTTTGATATATATAAGAGATTTTCTTTCGGCCGTTTTATCTGTCCATTCACCACCTGCAGGCTTATGGTAGAATTTATGACTATCGTTTAGAAGAATTATAGCCAAATATTGTTCAGATTTTTTATCCCCTTTTAGTATAACAATGTCGGAGTACATCAATTCGTCATGATACCATATGGCATGATCACCTGTTTTAACTGTTTTGAATTTGAAGTTAAATCTCGGAGTGTATGTTACAATAGCATTAGTTTTATCGACTGAAGCGTAGTATTCTATGGCGCCTTTATCTTTTGAAATATCAACCTCCAAGAAGTTCTCTTTACGAACCCATATTTTTTTAGTTATTCCATCTTTCACTCGCATATAATGTTCGATGACTCCTCCAACAAAGTATAGGCCAATATGATTCAATGAGTTCATTTTTTCTCCGTAAAGTAAAATTTTATAAATGAATTCATTCTCCTTATCTGGTTGCCAGACATCTCTATAATCCTCACGGCCTTTCTTTTCTTTTAATTTATTGAAAGCTACTCCACCTATGGCTTCGTATGTAGAGGTTACTGAATCTTTGTCTTCTGTATATTCATATTGGGGTGTTCCGACCTTACACCTGATGTCAATTTCAATTTGTTCTGTTATTCCTCTTTTTAAATCTTGTCTAGAATCATCGCGATATAAAAGAAAGAAATAGTTCAAATTTAAATTCAGATATATACCCTTTGGATATGGTGAACTGAAATCATAGGTCCACATTCTGTTCCCATCATATTGTATTTCTATGCAAGATACTTTATCAACAAAGGTAAAACCACACGAAAATCCAATACACTCTAACTTATAGTGAGTGGTCTTTAACTCAAATTTTCTATTTGTATTCGGTTTAGATCTAAATATTTTCAGTTTTTCTAGTGAATATCTGGTTTTTGTTATGTCTGACCAATCTTTATTTTCTTTATATAATAGTAGGACATTAAAATCAAAAACGATGGCCATCATTTCTCCAGATTTACTGGTTACGCGGACTATTATTTTATTAGAAACATCATCTCTATCCTTGGCTCTCCAAATAACTGTATCTTTTTTTTTAAAAATTACTTTCATAAACTTATTATTGGATTTAGGAGTATAAGTGGTAATATTATTATCTAATGAATACTGGTAATCAATGGTTTCAGCCTTGCTATCGATATCAAGTATAAGCAACCCGCGTTCCATCCACTCATCATATTTTTTGATAAAAATCGATTTAAATTCTTCAGAGAAATGTATAATTACTTCAATATCTGGTGATCCCATATTTTTTACTTCAACTTTTTTAGAAATTTGAATTGAATATGGTGATTTCCATATTGGTAGTGTACCTTCCACCAATTTTGTAAACAAAAAGTTATGTTTTGCTGTAAAGGTACAGGAGTTTCCACTAGATTGATAAGTATATTCTAAAGTTGTAGTTTTTTTTGTAATATCAAGAGTTATTTTGGTAGGAATTTCACTCCATTGATCTTTATCACCTTTAGTAAAATGTTTAATATCACCATTTCTTAAATAAACCATAACGTGGTCTGGTTTAATACCTGATTTGTTTACCTTTATTTTATCTGAATATTCATCTTCTGTTTCTGGGTACCATATCTCTTTTTTCCCTATGGGATCAGACCATACTCCGTTGAAAACACAATCTTCAGAGCAAGTAAATACTCCAAATTCACCCTCTATGCCATAATTATAGTCTTGAGTTTTTTGATTCTTGGTGATATCGAGAATTTTTGGTTTTTTAACTTTCATAGTCAATGGCTCAAGTTTACCATTAAACATCATAAATATTTTATTTTCATCCATAATTAAACGTATTCCTTCTGGGTATGTCTTAGAAACTTGCCATATCACTTCGTCTATATATCTAATTTCGTAACATTTAACTTCTGTTATAAACTTATACCCAACTGAAAAACCAGATACTTCCATTTCATATTCTTCCTTGGGAATTAATTTTTGGAATCCAGTATCATCTTTTGTGAAAAGTTTAAGATGATTAAGAGAATATCTAGAAAAGGTTATATCATACCAGGGTTGACCCTTTGCTAACTTGTGGTAAACTCTGATTCCTTCTTCTAAAAATATTGCCAAGTGTTGTTCAGCGTTTTCGTTTCCTTTTAGTATTACTTTTCTCGAGTTGCTGGAATCCTCTGAACTCCATATATCTTCTTGTCCGGACCTTATATGGTTAAAGTGGTGGCCTTCATTTGGAGTGTATAGCTTAGCACCTGATCCACCATCTTGAATTTCATAATCTTGACCCTTTGTCTGTTGAATATCGAGTGATATTGAACCCTTTTGAACCCATTGATTATTTGAAACGACGTAATCTAGGGTAATAACGTCTGAAATGTATAAAGTTACTTTTACTTCAGGTTTTCCGTAATTTTCTACAACAACTTTTATGCAAAAGTTGCCTGCCGAAGGTTCCCAAACAGTTTCTTTCTTGTTCATTATTTTGGTGAACTCAAAGTTGTATGTTCTAGAATATGTAAGTTTGATTCCATCTCCTTCATACATGAATTCTCGTGTACTTTTTTTAGTAGAAATATCAAGTGTGATACTTATGGACTTCTCTACCCAAATCTTTGGACAATGTCCGGTTTTTGTGTAGTGTTTTATAGCACCGTTAAGTTGATATATAACGGCATTTTCTGTTGATTTAAGAAATGAGGCTCCATCCAAAATTACTTTGTGAGAGTAATGATCTGGTAACTCAGGTTCCCATATAACTTTATCTGATCCACAACAATTACAACGGCTCTTTCTTTCTATGAGCTTTATAAATCTATTAGTCGATTTACAAGTAACAATTTTATCATTCCCAGATGTGGCAACACCATAATCCACGTTTTCTTTAACTGAACCAATATCCAGAATCAACAAAAGGTCTTCTACCCATTGTCCGTTAGACAGTATATAAACTTTCTTTAAATTATCGGGAAGGTGTATAGTTACATGGATTTCAGGCTTATCAAGATTTTCGACCTCAACCTTGGTCGAAGTTTGATGAAAACTGGGACAGGTCCATATTGTTGAGTCCCCTTTCTTCACTGATCCAAACCTAAAGTTTAATTTTGCAGTAAAAGTACAATCTTTCTTGTCTCCATCAAAAAAATAGGTATTTGTTGTTTTCGTTGATTTAATGTCAAGTGTTATGATTCCAGGTGTTCGTACCCAATTCTTTTTACAAGTGCCCTTATCGGTAAAGTGCTTGATATGGCCGTTAATTTGGAAAACGGTAACATTTTTAAGTTTTTTACAACGTCCAACCCCGTCCACTATAACCTTGTATGCGTATTCTGTCTCAAACTCGGGATACCAGAGAAGATGACCAAGGGTTTTTGTGGGATCGGATACTAAATCCACTTTGTTAAAAGCATAGTGATTTTTGGTGGTATAAATCCCCTTATCTCCATCTTGAACATAATCCCATTGATCTGTAGACTTTTTAATTTTTTTTTTAAATTCTATAGGTTTTACAATTCCTGAATAATTCAACTGAAAATCATCTCCAAAGGAAAAGGCTGTCAAATAATCATCTCTCATGCGCATAGTAATACCCATAAATCTCTTATTGAATGTGACTGATCTAGGGTACAATGGGTCTTTTTGTGGATCGTATTTCCATAAAGTTTGATTTTTCATTTTTAATTCAATGCACTTAGTACTATCCTTAAATTTGTAGAAGATTTGTTCGTTTGTTTTATCGACATCATATTTAGATGTATCATTTTCATCATACTCCAAGTTCTCATTATAGGTGATAATTGTTAAAAGTTCTTGAAAATTATCCAAGGATTTAATTTCCATTCTAGATGGAGCAGACGTCTGGGATTGACTGAGTTCTTCTTGCCATTCATTAGTAGGTCCTGATGTAGATTTAACAAAAATTTTAGTCTCCTCATTACACAAGTGTATAGTCAATGTTCTTTTGCCAAGGTCTCGTGTATTCAGTTCCACCTTATCAGAGTATTCAGAAGCAGTTCTTGGTTCCCAAATGTTAACAATACTACTAGTGCAACCACTTCCAACCTTTTCTTTTATTGTTGAAAATACATTTTGATCTGTGGGAAAGAAAGAAACGATTCCAGCTGATTCTGAACGATTAATCTGTTTATTAGATCTGGGAGTTCCAATGTCGAGTTCTATTGCAGATCTTTGAGAAGGTTGAACATAAGTTTGAGGTTGAGGTGGTTGATGTACTGAGGTTGATGTACTTGGAGATTCAGTTGAACCTTGTTGATCTGATTCACCTGGCTCAGGTGAAGTATCCGTAACCTGAGTTGAATCTGTTGGAGTTAATTGATCTTCCTGTTCAGATGAGACATCAGGAGCTTCTGTTGAATCTTCTTCGCCCGATTCTTGGTCTGAACCGGGTGACTTAACGTCAGTTCCAGTTTGGTCTTCGTCATTTTGTTGGCCAGATTCTGTAACTTCAGCTGAGTCTTCGGCGGGAGATTGATCTTCTGCCTGGGCTGAGTCTTCAGGAACTTCGGTTGAATCTTCAGCTGATTCTACTTGATCGTGTCCAGTTTCTTGGGATTCATCTGTTTCATTGGGCGATAAAGGACCTTCAGTGGTTTCTTCGGGTGAAGAGGAAGGTGGTTGTGATTCTAGATGGGAGGTGGCTCCAAGGGAGGAATCTGATGAGTCTGTAGGAGATTGACCGGCAGGTGATTGAGGATCATCATCTGTGGAAGGTCCGGAAGGAGGAGAACCGTTTGAATCGGGAGAAATTTCCGAGGATTGCGATTGTTCATCTTGATTTGTTGTTTTTACGTAGCTATTTTGGCGAGTAACTAATATATATATAATTAATGCTATGGATGTACTCCAAAGAGTCATCCATGGCTATATTTAAACCGAAATCCCAGTAGTAAATTATCGACAGTTTGAATGGGGACTCTGGAAACATTCTTCACATAATAATCCATATTTGTCCATTTAATTTCTCCAAAATTTGAATTTTATACTTAAAATTTACTAAATTACAGTCTTCTACCAATAATCTTTCCATATTATACATATTTTCTAAAATATGTGCTATTACTCCTGTATGTGACAGTGTCTTTTATAGACTACCTATTTCCCTTTACACTCTCATTACCAAACAAATTCTATTAACTAGGATATAAATATAATTCTAAAATATCCAATCTTATTGAATAAATCTGAAGAATTTCAGATCTTTGACAGACTGTATGGAAGGTCACCTATTTGTCTACATTTTTGGTTAAGATCATGATTTACAACAGTAAAATACATAATATATTCCGAAATTTTAATCTTGGCTCTCTAACCTCTCTACTTATCGATTTACACAAACCAATACACAATATTACCTGATACGTATTGATCAAATTTACAATGATAAAATATTAAAATGGTGATATACCATATAATAAAAACAACAATGCTTAATGGTATGGTATTATACCTACTTTTAGCCAACTAGAAATGGTTTTCAAATGTTATCCCGTTTTACATACTTGGACCTATTATACTCCTTTATTTTTTATCCCAAATCATTTCGGCGATCTTATCTTTAGTTGTCCTTTAAAGTCAAAAATAAAATAGTTTGTTCTCAAGTTTAGGTAAACACCATTTGGGTAACTATTGTCCAAACTTGGATCATATTTCCATAGCAATTTTCCATTGTATTCAACGTGGGAACATTTTACTTCTTTTTTAAACTTATAACCATATGAAAATCCGAAAGATTCTAAATAATAATGATCTGGTTTCATTTCAACATTCTCCGAAGTGGATGGATCTATGTAAAACATTTTGAGTTTGGATAAGGAACTTCTTGTAGATGTTATTTCTGACCAACTTTTTTTGTCCTTATCTCTATTGTATAGAACAAAAGATCCATCTACAAGGTAAATAGCCAAAAAACTGTTATCTTTTTTAATTACTTGTACTTTCTTGGCGTATTTGGAATCATTTTGAGCCTCCCATATAACTGCGTTACCCATTGTGACCCTGTTAAAAGAGTATCCAAATCCTGAAGTAAAAGTGCTAATTAAATCATCCTCAAAATGATGAATCCTTTCAGATCCCTCTTCCAATAGAATATCAAGTTGAGTAGGTACTGGATTACTACTTTCCCGATCAAGTGGACCTAATTTTTGGAAAGTATTTAACACCATTTCCCATCTTTTACCCCTTTTTTTGTAAACTTGATAAGAACTTAAATCAAACTCAACAAAAACCATGCTTATGTCTTCGTGATAATATATGGAAGTTGGAAACCTGTCTTCATTAGAAAAACTCCAAACTAATTGATCGTTAATTTCAAACTTATTACACATAGCTCCACTATTAAATCTATAGTGATACTCCAAAAATTCAACTTGGCCAGTTCTCATATTGGTTGACTTGTCCAAAATTACTTCGAATTTGGTAGTATCATTTTCTTTTGTACCAGATTCGTCCACAGTTGTGACTTTGACTCCAGAAGGATGTTTGGAAGGAGGAAGTACGGTGGTAGATGCCAATACCCTCTTTTTCGCGGAAGAAAAGTATCTTTGAAACTGTGCGGAGAGATGTGCCCTCCTTCCACTGACAAAGTATACTGCTAATGAAACTTCTGAATTGTTAGAGTTGGCTACCAGTACTCTATTGGAATACTCGTCGTGATTTTGTCGGTTCCCATTCCAAAGAACAACTTTTGATGTTAAAAGGGTTGGACTCTTTTTAATATGTCTAATCAAACATCCTCTTTTTGCTATATATACATCTGTATTGGATTCTTCGTCTCTATAGTAATGGAATTCTGGTGTGGATTTCCTAGTGTTAAGATCAAGAAGAGTCATGGCCTGCTCATAAACTTTGATATCATAGGGTTCCGGTAAAGATTTTTTATATAAGGATTCATCAACTGATTGCTGTTGTACTTTAATAGAATCCTTTAATGGCATATCTGGTTCTAAATAATCTTCTGATTTCCTCTCTCCAGCAAATTCATGCCTATACTTATAGAAGTATGACCAGTCATTATTTAAATCAATCAAAACCATTTTTGCATATGTATTGATATATATTGATTTAGGGAAGCTATTTCTACATTCAGCTTCATCATATTTCCACAAGGTGTTATTTTTGTATGTCACTTCCACACATTTTGAATTGTTCTTAAACTTGTATTCATATATTTTCCCGTGTTGTTTAAACTCATAACTGCTTTGATCGTTAGCAACCAAGCTTGAATTGTTTCTTCCTACTGTCAAAATTTTAATATTAGATCTTGAAAAATCCTCAAATAAGTCAGAACTACTGGATGTTTCAGGTTGAGGGAATTTTGAAAAATGTGACCATTTTTCGAAGTATGACCATTTTTCAGTTAAATCAACCATAACCATTTTAGAGTGTAAATTGATGTGCAATCTTTTGGGGAATTTATTTCCAGACTCATCGGAATTATATTTCCACAACACATTCCCTCGGAATCTCAATTCAACACATTTAGCCTCATTTTTAAATTTGTAACTAACTATATCACCAATAACTCTTTTTTCAAATTGGCTTTCATCGTTTTCTCTATATTCAGCGTCACTATATGTTACAACCGATAAATCTGAAGGAGAGGGAGTGGTATCACTAGAGTTATCATTATACATTGAATTTGATTCTCTATGTTTGTAATAACATGCCCATTTGTTACCATATTCGAGTAACATCATTTTAGAATAAAAATTCAGTATAATCCTGGAAGGATAAAACTGAAGATACTTATCCACATGTTTCCACAAGGTGGAATCCTTGTATTTTACCTCTAAACACTTGGTTTCGTTCTTAAATTTATACCCAACCAGGTAATCATCCCTTTTAGTCTCATATTTGAGTAAATTATCAATGGAATTCCCCGATCCATCTGTTATAATTTTAAAATCCTTGGCAGGGTTAAGTCCATCAGGTTCATGTAACACACATTTTACACATACACTACTATATACAAGTAATGTACATGTATATGTGACTATTAGTCTATCCCATCTCTCCATTCATAAACTGACTCTCATTTTACCGAATTTAAGGATTTATCTATCTTGGATGGGGGTTAATGCATATCTCGACAGGAATCTAAGGGAATGTAATGATTGTTACTCAAATGTGTAAGAAATTTTGACTTTTAAACCTTGCATTTATAGCTTTAAAAGAGCATTGAAAACTTAGACTGGCAATAACTATAGATATAAGTGTGTATTCTATATTACATTAAAAATATTAAAAAATAATTACATTATTCCATTCTTTATCATAAATTAAATGTTTGTCGATTTCTGTTTTAGAATCTAACAAATAAATCAAAACTTAACTTAAAAAAACAAGCCTTCCTTTTAAATATTAAACCATATAAACCCAATATGCTTATCCATTATTCCACTTTAAATACAAGTATTAAAATTTTACACCATTTGAGCCTCAGGTGAAAGTAAGCATTGTTCCTTCCTTTTTTTAAGTCTCTTATTTATGAATGTTAAACCAAAGGCAAACAGGAGAGTTAGCATCACCATAACGGTGGCCAATATTGTCAAAAACAATACCAGAACGAAGGCCTCGACCAATATTTCTTTGGCCTCCCTCTTACTATTAGGAGAATCTTTCAATTTTCCCTTAGAATCTCCTGATTTTGATTGTTTATCGGATTCTTGATTGCTATCCTTTCCGGACTCTTGCTTTTCTTTGGCGTTGTTCTCTTGATTCTTTAATTCATTTTTTCCGCTGACTGACTCTTCTTTGGTGCTTACATTTCCTTCTTTAGCTGGTTGCCAGTCTCCATTTTTTGACTGAGTTGGTTGTTTGTCCGAAGCTAAACACACAAACTTCTCTCCACAGCATACCAAAATGCATACAAACAATGAACTGTATATGTGTGAAAGTTTCATTCTTAGGTTTTTTGTCAGAAATGTTTGGTTTTGACTGTGATTCCTTCCTCGGATGGGGGTTAATGCATATACGACTTCAATTTTATCATATATTTAGTTTATTACTTAAATGTGTAACTATTTTTGAATTCCTTAGATTAGATTTATTCCTATGGAGTAGCATTCTTTACTACTTTTCCATTTTTATTCTATTTATAGACTCCCCTCTTCTACCTTATGTATTATTGGCTACACCTGTGTTTTAATCAGATTTTCTACTCTATTCCAGTTAACTTTGTTGAACCATCCTTGAATGTACGATTTTCTGTCGTTTCTGTAGTCTATGTAGTAGGCATGCTCCCAAACATCTGATGCTTCGTTAGTCGTTGGAATCAGCGAAAAATCCCCTTTAAACTCACCTATTACCAGTAATGGGTTCAAATTGAACAGTTTGATGGGATTGTCGCAATCGTGTGTGTCAACTACCCTCAGGTGTGGCTCGAACTTGAAGTAGAGCAGCCACACCCATCCACTCCCGAAATGTTCTAAATGAACGGAATTTAAATTATTTTTTTAATATTTATAATTATTATTTGATTTAAATATGTCTTAAAATACTCATTGATGCTTCTGTGAACTTTTGTTTAAAATCTTCAAAGCTCCCAAATGACTCATTGATTAGGTTTTCCAGGTATGTGCTCGGTCTTCCTTGGCTCCTTGGGTCCAGTCCCAGCCAGTAGAAGTCATGGTTCCAGACTTGGCACGCCATGTTATAGACGTTTGTCCCTCTTCCTTCCATTTTAATCAACTCTGGAATAACATTGTCTTTCCTTCCTTGTTAGTTTGTTTTATTTATTTATTTATATATCTATTATCCTTTTCATTACCTTCCAGTGAATAATTGTAGATGTACGGGTGTGACTTTCCCAATTCTGTAAATTTGTTATTTTATAGGACTCATCAATATCATCCTTTACAATGCTAAAGTTACCGTTTAACTTGTTCACGTATCCTGCGTGGTGTTTCAGGTAGTGGTACTCCACGGTCTCCCTTGATATTTCTGGGCTCAGTTCATCCATGTTCTAATTGTTTGTCTTTAATTTGCCTTTTTACTTACGTATGGCAATTCCATCAGTTTGAACAGCTTCTGTTGACTTCCGTTTACGTCGGATTCACTTCCTTCTCTTTCTCGGTACAATTCTCTATTTTCACTCCATATATCTCCTTTATTTCTGTTGAATATGTTTTTTAATTTGAATCTTCTGTTTTCCTGGTTACTGTGACTTTTTATTAGGTAACCCTGTGCCCATTTTACTATCACCAATACTATGATTATTTTCATTTCTCTATCTGTCTTTTATGTTAGGTATTATGAATATCATTTGACACGTTTCCAGCTGTTTGTTTATTAATAAACCATTATAACAACACTAACTTGTATTATTGAAATCACGATGTATATGTATTGATCGTTGTTTGAGTCGTCCGGTATTGCTGTAATTTTATTAATTCTCTAATTTAACTGTTTTATTTAACTTACATATTATTATCAACGATTTATTTTTGTTGTACAGGTTTGACTCTATTATGCTCTAAATATATTCAGTTTCCTTTATTAATATTTATTTAAATAAGTTTACTTTAAACAACGTGTTGAGTATGCTTATGTTTAGGAATATGTTGATGTCTTTATTTGAGTCAAGCAGGCTTCCCAGTGTGCCTGATAGGTTTTCCGGGCTCGACTCGTATGAAGAGAATATTTGCAGGTTGTTGAATATGCTTTCTATGTTTGCGATATTTCCCACTATTTTTGTTAACATTCTCTTTTTTTACCTGATTTAAACTTTAGAGTACATCTGCTGAGCACATTTCCTTCGGTTGCTTCTTCCTTGTCCACCTTAAGTTCCACTATGTTATTCCCTAACCATGGGTGTGTTTCACTAAAGTACCTATTCTGTTTAGTGAATTTAGTAAGAATGACAGGCTCTGAAGTTTAGACAGGTTTACGTTATATTCTGTGAACGGTATTTCTGGCAGGCTGATTTCTTCTTCTGGCACTATTAATATTGGTACTTTCTAAATAATCTTTTAGTATTTCTATCGTACCAGTGTTATGTTAATTGTTGTGTAAACTGAGTCCACATATTTAACGTACAGACACTCCTCTTCTGTATCGCTGTAAATTATGTTCAACTTTTAAACTAACCTTATGTAAATCAGTATGTCTTCACTCTTAATTGACGAGTTTAGTGAATCGTAGAATGTGTTTACGTTTATTTCTATTATCAAATTATCTTCCTCCAAGTGAATTGGTTCTATAAACAGCTCGTTCTAATTTATTCATTAACTTTATCAAGTTACATTCTGTATTTCGTAGTATGAGTCTAACAGTCCGTTGGTTTTGGTTATTATGTTGACTTTCTCCCTGGTTATCTTAAGAATGGTGATGTAACTCCTGGTAAGGTCTCTCGATAGCTTATTTAAACAGTTTAAACAGTCTGATTTCAATGATTGTTAAAAATATGGTTATGCGATAGTTAGGTGTAAGTAACATAAATAAGACTAAAAAGGTGAAAGGGAAGAATTACCTATAAAATACTTAAAATTATCGATTTTAAAATGAGCACTAAATTTCATAAGTCAATTTTAAGTGACAGGGAGGAATCACCGAAAATTCTGGAAAAATGTGTAATGTGGAATCTTGGGTCTTCTTCTTGTCTTAGAATGTGAAACAGAACCAATTTTGGTTTTAATGTCAAGATTCCTAATTTGGAATTAAAATTGACATAAATTTATTAATGTCAGTATTGTTATATTTTAAAAAGACGGTAACATTCATTATTGCATTTATACTCTCAAGAAAATGTACATCATTTAAAATTAAAAATATGCAAGTTCATAATTATCCTTTATACGACACCCTGAAGAATTCAGGGGATAAATCTAAGGACTTGTATACGAAAACATTTGAACCTTCCACGGAAACAATCTACGGACTCAGCTCCGGGATTCCCGAGGGAGGCTGTGGAGTTGCAGTAGTCAGGGTTTCTGGACCAGATTCCCTCTATATTTTGAGCTTGCTCACTAAAAAAAATGTATTTTGAAATAACATTAATAATTCCAAATTAGGCAGATACGGACTTGTTTAAACCCAGACAAGCCAGGTTTTGTAAAATATTTTCTCTCATCGACCAAGATGTAATCGACAATGTTCTGACTATCTATTTTAAATCACCGTATTCGTATACTGGTTAGTATTTAACATATTTACTCAAAATTACTCCCCTCTTCATTCAATTGCAGGAGACGACACTGTGGAGTTTCATACACATGGCAGTAAATCAGTGATTTTGGAATTATTTGACAATTTTCGTCACATTGCAAATGCTTACAATGTCAAGTAATTTTAAACCCTTTACTGGTTGATTCAGGTTGAGGCAGGCTGAAAAGGGCGAATTCACCAGAAGGGCCTACTACTCTGGAAAGTTTAACTTAACTCAGGTTGAGGGAATAAGGGAGCTGATTTCCTCCGACAACTACATCAGAAAGAAGAACTCTATGCTGAAGGTATTCCCACTCAACTGATGAATTTATAACCATAATTAGATTAACAACAGTTTGTACAAACTGTACAA
Organism: Theileria luwenshuni; assembly: GCA_029379255.1. Lineage (NCBI taxonomy): Eukaryota > Apicomplexa > Aconoidasida > Piroplasmida > Theileriidae > Theileria > Theileria luwenshuni. The sequence continues at coordinate 19,558 of JAQQTN010000073.1, forward strand.
CAAGTGGATGAACGACTTGGTTGTCGTCATAGGACTTGTGGAAGCCTCAATCGACTTTCAGGAGGAGATATCGAGTGAGATAACACTCAGAGACCCCGCTAAAATTCAAAATTTGTTGTCCATCCTGCTTAATGACATCAATTCATACATACATAACAAGTTTGTTTTCCCCAAATGATTTTGTTAACTCTACTTCAGAAAGGAAGTGATCATTGAAGGAATTAAACTTCTCCTGATAGGCCCCTCAAATTCAGGTTTGTGTCTTACACACTATTTTCCCAACAAACCTGTTCACTTACTAATTATTTCACAGGGAAAAGCAGTTTTATCAATAATCTGCTGGACCAAGATATAAGCATAGTTTCCCAGTACCCGGGCACAACCCGCGACCTCATTAGGGCCAACTATAAAATCAACGATTTGAACTTTCAAATCATAGACTCAGCTGGTCTACGTACCATCCCCTCCAAGTTCGTTACTTAATCACCTATTTAGACCCCATGGCTGTCACTAATTAACATTTAGCACTAGTGACGATAACGCTAAGATTGAACAAATTGGCATAAACAAAGTGCTCAAGGAGCTACAAAGTGTAAACGTGATCTTGTTTCTTTTGGACCCCCTGAATCTGAAAGATTCACTCTACTCTCTTGATGCCCTATTTACCAATCTGTCCCACCTTGAGGACTCCTTGACTGAGTCGGACGATGTGGATCCCCTGGACAAATTGCTTTACGTTTGCATAAGTAAACAAGATTTAGTGGAGGACGTAAACGCTCACAAAGAAAGCGTAAACCAACACCTATCCAATTTAGCAGAAACTTACAAGGATAATCCCAAGATTTTGAAACTGTTAGAAAAGACCAAGGTGTACCCTATTTCCAACTTGGATAAATCATCCATCAAGGAAGTAGTCTCTCAGGTCAACAGGGACGTTAAGGAACACTTCAATTTGACTGATAATGTCATTTTCATAAATGACCAGCGTCACAAGTCACACCTTAACAACGTCACTCAATTTATCAAATCAGTTTTAGGTAAGCTCATAATTTTCAAAAATAAAAAACTTTTAGAGCTAATTGATAAAAAATCATTCGATTTGGAGGTTATAGCGGAGCATCTGAAGTTTGTTTTACATACTATTTACCATTTTTACGTTCACATTTTGCTTCTCCCCAATCTAACATTTTTCAGAGAGTGCACCTACGAAATCGAGTTTATCACCGGAGAAAGGACAGACGATTACGTCCTAAATAACATTTTTAACACCTTTTGTGTAGGAAAGTAGTCCTTTCCATTTTTATCTAAAAATATGCATTTTCCCCCTGACCTATGCATCTTGCTGCTTTTTCCAAATTTTAGCTACTTGACCAAAATTTTCCTCAGGATCTAAAATACCTATTTATTTTATAAAATCTTCATAATTTTTTAAAAATGAATTTATTTGGTAGAATAACTCTACTCTTAGTAACTCTAATTAGTTTTACTTCATGTAATCCCCTGAGAGATTTCTCAATCAACAACCCTAGAGAGATCACCTTTGACATAAACAACATCAAAGATGGCGACTTCACAATAGAAAGAAACAAGTCAACAGCTCCAGTGTACCACTTCATGCCAAAGCCCGGAAAGACTGTTGTTCAGATTAGAATTCAAGGAACTTTGGTTTGGGCGAAATTTGACACATCTTATGTTTCTGATATATGGGTGTATTCTGATATAAACAAAAACCTCAGTTATGCAATTGGTGTAATTGATGAATCTGGAAAAAGAAATTTAATAAATTACTTAAATTTAGAAAAGGCTGTGCAGGATGTTGGAATTATAGATTTTATTAACTACAGATATGATTTTTATATAAACTTAAACACCTTTTCAAAATTTGATTTAAATAGTGTGTTCGATTACAGGTTTCACAAGGCTAAGATTTATGTATCACATAATGGTTCAGGTAAATTGGTTATGGTAGAACCAGACAAAAACGATTATTTTGGAGAATTATACGAGGGGAAAACTCTAGTATATAAAGCCAAGGGAAGTGAACTTGTAAAGAAAATAGTTGTCTCATTGAAACGAGGGAAGAAGTCACTGATGAAAATTACACTAGATTCCTTGTTAAATGGAGAACTTAATTTTAAATACCAAAATGGTGGATGGATCAACATTAACCCATTTGAATATATTGATATGTATGCAAAGGAAATAAGGATGCCCAGCTGCGAGGAACTGATTAACAAAGATCATTATGATAATGACACTATAGACCTTTTTGACATAACAGGTCATAGACTTTCCAGAGAAACTTCCCTTAACTTATTGAATGTACCAACTATCAGAGTAGATATGGATAAACTGAAAAAAATAAAAATTGGAAGAAATTCAATAGGTTTTTTTAATCCAAACGATGTAAAAGTTTATCTTTTTAGAGGTGTAAGCTCATACGAGATGATAGAGGTAGTAAGCCATTTTTACGTAAATAAGATAACAAGACAGTTTTGCTTGCCGAAAAATCCATTAAAGAAATCAGTAAGAAATGTTAACTATTATTACATCAAAGAAAACAATCAATGGATTAGAACTAACCAAAGTAAATTTTTAAAAAGGTTCAAAATTCTTGCTAAGGTCAACTTAATTGGGGAAATTAATAGACTCACAGAAGCCGATAAGGTAAAGAATAAAAGTAGAATTGAAATCATTAAATTTGCATGTAGTCAATTAGATAACATTAAACTGTTGCCAGATTTTAAAACATTTGAAACCGATATAAGAGATCAAACTCTTTTGAAAGATGGAATTTTGAAATTAAATATTCCCAAGACTCCTGAATCTAAACCAGAACCCAAACCTGTAGAATCTTCTGATTCAAAACCTGAAACTAAACTTAAAGAGTCGTCTGATCCAAAACCAGGATCAAAACCATCTGAGTCTTCTGATTCAAAGCCTGAATCTAAATCGGAAAATCCAGAAATTACACCTGTTAAGATGGATTCCAATCCCTCAAATAAAACAAATGAACAACGACCAGAATTAGTTTCAGATGAAAAGGTTAAAAAGGATCAACAAGGTTCACAATCAGTTTCAGACCGAACAGATAAAAAGGATAAAGGAGATTATACAGATGAAACACATTTTGCTGAAGGTTCTGAGAACATAGAGGTTATTGATTCTCCTGATAAAAAAGAGGGGCCAAAACCAGGCAATACAGAAGATTTACCTCTTAGGGTGGATATTTATAGATCAAATTCCTCAGATGAACACACAAATAATGACTTAGATATTTCAGAATACGAATCAACAGTAGATTTGAGAGACAAAGATAAATTTTCAAGTGATAATTCTGACCCAAAATTAAGAAAGGAAAGCGATGATTCACTACCAAAAAAGAAATCAGGATTCATATCTTATTCTATGCTGTTAACTTCACTTTTGTTTATAATTTCAATATAATTTTTTTAAATAAATTTAAATGCTTACTAATCCTATCCATATTATTATCTATTAAATAATTTAGAATGATAAACATGTTCATTAAAGTTGAAGATTTATACATGTAGGTACCTTTTGGTTCAACAAGTTCACTTGATTCATGTCATAGCTAAAATGCAATCAATTAGATATTTCATTATATATTTTAGTTAAAATCAAAATAAAATTATTTATTTTAATATAAAAATGAATTGCAATAATCTGTTTTTGTTTTTTTACTCTATTACACTCTTCAACAAACTGGTGTGCTGTAACTCCAATCAGCAAAATCCGGCACCTGTACCCAAAAATCTGACACTAGATTTAAAAACCTTAAATAAGGAAGATTACACAATTTATGAGTCAAATGATCTTCCCAAAAGATTCGGTTTCTCACCAAAGGCTAACAACAGAATTTTTGAAGTTAAAATTAACGACAAAGCAGTTTGGAAAAATTTGAAAAATTATACTGAAGAGAGTGTGATTATTTATACCAATAATCAAAAGCCAACCCATTATTCAATAGTTGGAAAGGATTCAACTAATACTGTAGTTGACATTCATTTTAAATTATCACCTTTGTTATTTTATATTGGAATGGCTGAGTTTTTTGATTCTATCTATTCCCTCTACTTGTCAACTTTTAAAATTATGCCTTTCAAGTTTGACTTTGTCAATTCATTTGACCTAGTTTATCACAGAACTGCTAATTTTCAGTCTTCTAATGGGTTAATTCAGCATTTTTCTGTTACCCCTAGGGTAGGCCACTTTAATCACATTACTGACAACTCCATTGATGTTTACAGGGAAGATAAAATGGTTAACGAAATCAGTTATTGGTTTAATGATTCCAATGAATTATTGTTAAAACTATCTTTAAAGGGAGATGCGGATGCTGATGAGATTAAGTACTGTAAAAGGTTTGAAACTGTTTGGTCTGCTATTGACAAGGACGAATTTGACGCTATTTTTACTGATAAGGCTTTTGACACTGCTACTGACCAGGTTTTAGAATCTCCTGGTGACATAACTAAGTTTAATCTTTTGGGTATTAAGAAATTTGATACATCTGATGCTTTTCTTACTTTCCAAAATCTTGCTGGTATTCCAACTTTACTTTACTCCTTCAATATTCTTGAGGAATTGTCTGAGGGTACTGAAGTCATTTTCAATACTATCTATTACAACCCTTTAGTTTATGTCTTCAGGGGCAATCTTTCTTTCGACATGATTGAAATTGTTCACTTCTCCAAGGACGACCGTAGTATTAGGGAGTTCAATGACTATTACATTAAAAACGGAGCCAACTGGGCCAGAGCTCCTCAGAACGAGCTACACACCAAAATTATGAACAGTATAGACGCTCTAAAGCAACTTCCCAGTGCTTTGCAGCAGTTTAAGGACAAAAATTTTAGGACTGTTTTACACGACCATGTTGACTCAACTGTGAAATACAACCTTGACTTCATGAAAACCTTCTCAGTCACAAACAGCCCGAGTACAGTTCCTCCTGCAATGGAAACTGACTGTGAACAAGGGGATTTAGGAAATGGAGCTGGAAGTCGTACTCCCAATGAGGAACAAAAGAAAAAGAAGTCAGGCTTTTACACCGTATCAGTCCCACTCTCCCTTTTATTTCTTTTTACCATGACTGTCTAATTTACTATATTAAGTTACATGATATAATATTGTTAAAAGATTAAATTTACTCTAGTTAAACATTATGCTTCAACAATGAGACTAGGTCGGCAACACGTTTTCATACTTGGGCCTGAGTTTCCAGTGGTGTATGTTATCGTTTTTGACCATCACGCACAGCTCCTTCAGGATCTTCTTGAACTGTTTTGAGTATTCATCTAATTATAAATAATTATTAAATAGCTAATATTATTTGTATTGGTGTAATTATAAATAGTTGTATAGTTATTATTATCCATATTAACGTAATTTTAAATAATTATTATTATTTATTATTATCAGGTTGTAATCAAACTATTTTAAATAAATCAATATTCGTCTTATTTAACTTTCAATAAATAAATAGTTATCAGGATAATTAATCAGTTTCTGAATCACTCTATCAAGATATCTAGTTCAATTTACCTGGTACAAGCGGCTTAAAGTGCTTTACAAGCTGTAAATTTATTAACTTTGTTAACTTTGTCTTTAGTTATTATGTCATGTAAATACCTCATTAATTATTATATTATCTAAATCTTTATCGTTATCTATATCCATCTATCTATTTACACTCCACTTACATCGTTTGTTGTTATATTTATCCTTCTATTTTTATTAAAGTAGTGCAATATTTGATTCGTCAGTATATACTTTGTATTCTTATTATTTCTGAACCTCAGGTTATTCAGCAACTCGTTGTTCCTATTTGCCTGGTCGTTTATGTTACTCTTAAGCATCGACGATGGCTTTTTAATACTCAGAAGCGACTCGTAACTGAAATCTGACTGACTTGTGTTGTTTGTGTAGTCTTCCATGTCGTTGTACTTGATATAACTATTTATGTTTCCACTCTCGTCTTCCTTGATCAGCATCTTGTAAGTCTCATCTTCCTTATAACTTTCCCTCCTCTTTTCTCTTACCTCTTCTTCCTCATCTAAACTCAATCCTTTGTTGTTTTTTTCAACTTTAACCTCTTTATTTACCTTTCCTGTTACACTATTATTGGTTTTTATTGATATTGGGTACGGCGGTGGTGGGTACGACAGCAGATAGTGCAGGTTGTTTATGTACTTGTTGAAGAATGCCAGGTGATAGTTGTTCAGCACTTTCTGAGTCAAATAGCACTTGTACAACTGCCTTTGATATATTTTTTCCTCAATTGTGTTTGCTGTTATTAGTCTGTAGATGATCACTTCCTTTTTTTGCCCTATTCTGTACGATCTTTCTCTCGCTTGTAGGTCGGTCATTGGGTTCCAGTCTGGGTCATATATTATGATCCTAGTTGCAGCCGTCAGGTTAAGTCCTATTCCTCCTACTTTTGTTGTGAGTAGCATGATGAATATCTTCTTTTCTTTTGTAAACCTCTCTATTATTTTATTTCTCATTGATGTTTTTATTTTTCCGTGTAGTATCAGTATCGTTTCCCTTTGATACTTTTCCAGCAGCTCTTCGTATATTATCGACAGCATTGATATTGTTTGCGTGAACACTAGTATCTTATTGTTTTGTTTTTTCCATATTTCTATGATTTTCATGCTAACGTTTAATTTTGTACTTATGTTTTTTTTTGTTTCATCATACTTCACTATGTATCTATCTGTTCTTATTCTTTCACCTCCCTTATATTGTTTTCTTGGTAACTTTGCAATCACATCTTTCTCCTTCCCTTTTTGTTTCTCTTCCTCTTCTTTTAACGGTATTTCCGTGTTATTATTATACAGATGGTTATTCTCGTACTCCACTTGATTCAGCAATCTTGGGTGATTACATATTTTTCTCAGTATGTTTATTATTTTCAGTATGTTCTTATCTCTTGTTAATTCCTTTCCTATTACTCTTCTAACCTCTCTAGTTAGTCTTTCCACCTTTTTTGTTTTTTCTCTATACTTGTACCTGTTCAGCACTCCCACGTACAGCTTGTACTGCTCCATCGTCAGGTTACACAGTATTATTCTCTCCACTTTGTTTGGGAGGTCTACTTCCTCCATGTTTTTTCCTTCATCTTCTGATATCATGTTTTCAAGCTCCTCCTCTTCACTGAACAAGTTATCTTCTTCCATCATATACTTATCTGAGCTACTACTCTTATCGTTGTCAATGCTTGTCTTATCACTATCTGTCCCAATCAAACTAGTCGTTTTGTCATCTGTGTTAACACTATCCTTCTCAGTTCCCATGCTACTTACTTCCGAGTTTATATCTGCTGCCATTTCCGTCTTAAACAGGTCCTCAGTCCCATTATTCCATTCATCTTCATTATTTTCACTTTTATTCTTTCCTTTATTTTGTTTTATTGTTCTAAAAATGTACGGCAACACCAGTAGCCTCAGTTTATCTATCTGCTTATTGTTCAATCTGTTATTGTTGTTCGTTGCCGTTATTGGGAACACGAACTCCTCTATGAATGAGGCCAGCGATCCCAGATAGTTTGGCAGTATGAAGTCCATCAGCGACCACAGCTCAATCAGGTTATTCTGTATTGGCGATCCGGACAGTATTATTCTGTGCGGCGTTTTAATTGTCTTCAGAGACAGTGTTATTAGTGAGTTTGGGTTCCTAATTTTTTGCCCTTCGTCGAGTATTAGGTAGTACCACTCGTAGTTGTTGATGTACTCTATGTTTATTCTCAGGTACTCGTATCCTATGAGGTATATTAAAAAATTAGATTTTTCTCCTTTTTTGTTCCTTCTACTTTGACCGTTACTTTCGTAGTGGTTATACTCTATGTCGTAGTTGCTGTGAAGTATGTACAGCTTTACTTCGTTGAACACCCACTTGTTAATCTCGCTCTTCCACTGCTCGATCAGCGTCACGTTGGTCACTATCAGCACCCTTACGGGCTCTCCTCTCTCCTTCCTTCCAATTACACCTTCAGACATCTCCTCGTAATTGATTGAGTTTCGTTCATCCTCAATCTTACTGGACCCACCTAAAGATGACATAGTTGAAATTTGATTATTTATGTCAACCGAGTAAATGATGGAGTTCACGATTGACAGGATCGTTATTGTTTTCCCCAGTCCCATGTCATCGGCTAGGATTCCTCCCAGGCTCCCTCTGTGCAGCTTTGCCAGCCACCTCAGCCCCTTCTTCTGGTGCGAGTACAGTCTTTTGTAGTACTCTAAAGGGACGTACATCTCCTCTTCTATTTTAACCACCTTTTGTCCATTTACTACTAACAGTCCTTTGATCTCCTCCTCTTCCTTACTCCCAACTTCATCATCTTTTGAATCCTTATTTGCTCCCTCATCTTCGTGGTCCAGGTCTGACAGAATCAACTGTTCGTTGTTTATTATTATGTTATTCCGATTGATTAATTTGTAGTCTATGCTCTCCAGGCGGCCTCCATCCCTCGTTATGGACTCCTCGTTCAATTTATACTTTATTATCTTTAAAATATTATCGTAAAATCTTTTGTATTTCTCATGTTTCTTGTCCTAAGGTGTTATTATGGATCTTTTAAAATACCTTTTCCCTCAGAAGAGCCTTCAGACGCTTCAATATCAGCTGTAAGGTGTTTAATTCGGCAAATTTCCTGGAAGTTTCCTAAATATTTACGTCAGTAATTTTTATTCCTAGTAAATATAGATTTAAATAAAGAGTAGAGTAAGAAATAAGGGGAAATATATTTGGAACTAAACAATTACCTCTTCCAGGGAAACAGTGTCAATTTCCCTCACGTAGGAATCACCGAAGTCCATTTAAATGAAACAGATGCGATATAGACCCAAGTCGTGCTCCATTTTGTAAAGATCGATTTATATTCAAATTGATACTGCCGCACATTGTCTAATTTAGTGCACAATCAGAAACAATATTTCAGTATATTTTATATTTCTAAAATGATTAGATACAATTTACTCTCTATTTTCATAAAATACAATATATATGAACTTAAATTTGTAAAAACTCCTTGCACATTAAGACTCAAAAACTCAAACTCTCAATTATCTATGTTTAACTTAATAATGACCTATTAAATACTTTATTTATTTATATAATAGATTATCTAAATGGATTCTACATATTTTAGTGAATTTTACATATTTTTACTCCTTTTTTGTGGATTTGCCTTTCATGGAAGATTCCCAGTGATTCCGCTATCAAAGTGGTACACATGTGTCCAAAATCCTCGAATTTATTACATGCCTAAGGGTTTAAATAGCTCACCATTTCAAAAACAAAAATGAAAGGATCAAAGATTTTCATACTGTTGTGCTTTTCATTTTCCTGTATTACCTGTTCAAAAATAGATATTTCTGACTCTGAATTTGATCCAGAAAAGGTGAATGTTACGGAAATAAGGAGCTCTCCTTATTACAGAAAATTTGAGATTTTTCCGGAACAGGGTTTTGAGATTCTGGAAATAACCTCGGGAGATAAATCTATTTGGTTCCCTCAACCAGATCAAACCTGCCGCATGATAACACTGATTAAGCGAAAGCTTTCTCCAGTTATTTTAATTTTGGATGTAAGTGGGAGTGGATACTTTTACTTCAAAGAAATAAAAGAATGGAACAGAGTTGATTTCTACAAGTACTCGAGGCTGTTTGAC